>NQII01005630.1:61863-155405 GCA_002778355.1 Clitarchus hookeri | reverse complement strand
AAAGAAAGGAAATAGTTTCAAAGTTTTAATGTAGTTGTTAATTTATCGCTTACAAGTGGGTTTCGAAAAGACTTGTATCTTATTATGCCAATTATTAATGACATGATGCCAACGTATTTACATTTCAATGTTTCTGGCATAGTTACATTATCACGCTCAAGGTGAAAGTAGAGCGGCCATTTGTTTACAAACCTTCGTTCCGTGTGTTCTTAGCAAGATGTGGTTGACACACGTGCCAGAGAATTTGTGCGATTATCTTGTTTAACCTATAATATTTCATTTTTTGGTTTGTTTTTTTACTAATATCCGCTCTTTATTATTTCTCGTTGTGCCGATTCCATTCGTTCCTGATACCTGTATTAGAGATTACTCGTAGTGCGTTCTCATGTGTTTAATATTTTTTAAATTTATTTCAGGTTTGCTTAAAATTTTATTTACTGTATTTTACGTTGTATGTTGCGGTAGTTTTTGTGTGCAGTCATGAGTTCTAGCAAGGTGAAGAAAAGAGAAGTCACCACTCGTCAACGCCAACAGGACATCATTAACCTCACCGAATCGTCGTATTCCATAATTAGAGCGGCAGAAATGTTGAAATTCTCCAGATCCACAGTTCTAAGGTATGTTAAAATATATGTAGTATTAACCATTGCGTTTGCAAGTTGTGTGTGCTAAGGTCAATTATGTTGGCCTACGAAATGTGTTTACAAGAACATAAATAAAATTTGTTAATAACTTAATAACGTCGTCAAACGTTGTCTACGTGTATTTTTAAAGTTTTTTTGGGTATTTATTAAGTTTAGGGGGCTTTTCTGAAAAATAACAATAATTTCACGGAAAATGGTTTATTTCCACTCCACTAATGATGCAGAAGACGAATATGCGAGGGGCATTAACGTCCGACTAATTTCGTAACATGTGCCTAACTAACCTTACAGAACCTAACCCCACGATGGGTGAATCACTATTTTACATTTTTAAACTAACGAAGGATTGTTGGGTTATACACTAACCTAGGATTTTTTGATTTTACCCTAACCTAGGATTGTAGGGTTATATAGACTCAAATGTGAGTGTATGAATCACCTAACCAAAAGGTGGTATTACAATGTGTAATTAAAAATAAAAACTTATTTGTGTTGGAATTTGTGTACCCCTGCGAGGGATTCTTCATAAACAACCCAATATATACAGTGGAAATTTATTATAAAGACAACTGACAATGGTGAGGAAAATTGCGTCTATAGTGAGTTTCTTATAGCCAACTAATTTGATATAGGTTATGGAGAGATGGTGAATTTTAATATTCTGAAAAAAAAACAGCTTGTTTTGTATTTAGAAGTTATATTGTGGCATTAATTGCCATTGTTATACATCACTAAATAGATTACAGTCGATATAACTGGAATAACCCCTACTATTATACATATCTGTATCACTTCACTAAACACGAGACGACATCGTAATCGATGAAATCGCAGTCATAATCTTTTAAGAAAACAATTGTGTATTAATGCATTTCCCCAACACAGCTGTTGTACAGCCATTGTATTTTAATTATTGTAAATTATCAGTGTCATATTTTTCTCTTTCAGTGCTACATAGCCAGCATAATTTGCATAATTTAAAAAGGACCATAATTCAGTTTCTGGGTCAACTACAGTTACTGATACCAAAAACATACAAGGATCATCGTCATGGACAATGAACCATATCACAGCACACAGGTGTGAGCTCCAACGTTTTGTTATTGAATAAATTAAATGTTTATATTGTTTGTGACATGTTAGATTCTGTGCTAGTCAACACAGATAAGGAAAACAGTTACATGTAACATGACAAAAAGTTTAAGAATTGAGAGCACAGTAGTTATAAAAGTTTATATTTTGGAAAGAATTGTGCTTAATTCAAACATTCTATACAACAGACATACTGTTGGCAACATTCAAGGGTAATACATTTTAATTTGTCGTATCGCGTGGTGATTTCAGCTGGAGAAGTTCCCCAACAGTAGCTGGAGGAAGGATGCCATCATCAATTGCCTGCAGGAGAACAACATTCCTTTTGCTGTATCATTTTTTTGCAAAACCTTTTTTTGTAGTGTTAAATTGTAGAGTAATGTTGTTGAGCATTGCTTTATAGCATCATATGTAAAGTAGCAGTCTACATCAGAGAGCAGTTATTGAAGCATGTCATTTTTTTGAATAATTTGTTTCTAATTTGTGGAGTGAAGATGGATGTATTAATTTCTTTTTTTTTATATAGTTGCTGCTGTGTTGAGTTATTTATGTACTTTTTTTGTTTTGATCTATGGTAATTCTGTAGCAAATGGAATCACTAAAATCCATAAGTTATTACCAGTACTTCTAACTAACTAATAAATAAATAAACAAACAGTATTTATAAGTACTGCAGCTTATGCCTTTAGGATGTTTTAACTTAATGCAAACTGGAGATGTTAGGGTACACCATTGTCAGCTTCTTTAATTATTGTAAGCAACAGTTTTCTCTAATATTTTGTTTACTGGAGCCACATTTTTTAGTTTTGTTTAATTTATTATTGTCATTTCTTTACTAAACCTGTGGCACACTTATTTTGCTCCTTCTCAAAGCATTTGCTTAGCAACATGTTTCAATTTAACTGTTTGAATATTAGACATTAGTGAAACCAATGTCTTTTCGTANCTTTAGCAGGGCTTCAAGAAAGTCTCTTCCAGTCGTGAACTGACTATAGCTCGACATGGTGCGCCCTCGTTGGAGCTCACCACTCGAATCCGCCTTCTCTGTGCGTAAACTGACTGACTGGTGACCGACTGACTGATGCGGTAACTGACTAACTACTTCTGCCCTGCTCCCCGCATTTCGCGTCCCGATATGGCTGACCCCTTAATGTTGTTATTCTCGCCCGGCTGACTCCGCGCTCCCGGCTCCCAATGCCTGTCGCCAAACGCATCCCGGTGTGGCGATTACTACTCCTCCGACGTAACTCTGGTAACTACCTCTGATTCTGCCCTGCGTTTTTGGAATTATGAAGAACTTGGTAAATTAATGATCAATTCGGCATTAAAAAATACAAATTTACCATAAATGCATTCACCTACGGTTATAATTACTGTGGTCAATTTACTGAATTAATGCAATATTGGTAATAGGTTATAACATAATAAATTTATAAGATAAGCTTGTAAAGATCGTAATACTTTCAAGGGAAAATAAAGATTCAGCATAAATTCATGTAGGTGATAAAATGTTANGCTTGTAAAGATCGTAATACTTTCAAGGGAAAATAAAGATTCAGCATAAATTCATGTAGGTGATAAAATGTTACATAAACAAGCTAATGAAATATCCTAAGTAAAATTTTTTTTTTAACAATTGTTATTTGTAGTATATTTGCTAAAATAAAATAAAGTTGTGTAATAAAAAAATATCAAAATAATTCTTTGTAATAAATTAAAAAATATAACATACACTGTTATATATAAATAAAAATTAAAAATATAACTTCTAGTAGATTGNTTTGTAATAAATTAAAAAATATAACATACACTGTTATATATAAATAAAAATTAAAAATATAACTTCTAGTAGATTGGTTAATTTACTTACATGGTTAAAAATTTATAAATATTTAATATAATATCAAAGTCAGAGAACAAATAAAACTTAAGTAAGTAAAGTATTATTATTAACTTCATCTTTATCAATATTAAAATTACGAATAACTGGTGCGAGTTTCAGAATTGGTTTANTAAAGTATTATTATTAACTTCATCTTTATCAATATTAAAATTACGAATAACTGGTGCGAGTTTCAGAATTGGTTTACTTATACCATTATTGAATTAAATTTTGGAAACTCTTAAAACTTTATCTGAGGATCCAATGCTATTTATAATTCTTTTGAACAAAATAACAAACATAAAAAATAATTAGAACTACAAAGAAATAGCTTATCTATAGAAAATAAATTAGGAGAAAGAATTAAAAAAAATCAATTATCTTACTTTATGTTTTATCGGATATTAATATTAAATTACATAAAAACATTAAAATAATAATTTTTTGAAATTTTTTTATTATTAATGAATAACAACATCNGAAATTTTTTTATTATTAATGAATAACAACATCAAATTAATTAAAAATAATATGCTATAGATACATATATCTTCTTATCCTTAAACTCACTGGGTTTTCTAGTGTATAAAAATATTTTAAATATAATTCTAATTAATTTGGTGGAAATCTAACTTCACAAATAATAAATTGTATAAAAAATGATAATACTTATTATAATTAATGCATATATCAAAATTTTGATTTAGTTATCTGTGGCCAATTATGTTAAAATTACTATATCTGTTTTCAAAAGAATACACATTTTGTAATACGATTTCTAATTTTTATATTATAGTTATATTACGGAAGCTATTTAGCAATTGCTGGGATGAATATTTTTAAATTAATAACAGAAATATTATTTAACAAATTACCTTAACGAATGTATTACAAATAAAAAATTGAATGACTTCGGAAAACACCTTAAAATTCACCACAGTTATCAGAATGACGAATTAAAATTTATTTGATAATTTTAATATTATTGTTTTTATTGATGGCTTTAAAACTAGGTAAAATCAAATTGAGATAAAAATTGCAAAACGCTTTGGTTATAAATTTTTTAAAACTAATGATGTTAAAATACAAATTTTATTACTTCATTTTTTAAATAAATTTAATGATACTATTAAAAATATGATAATTCTAATAATTATGTTGCTTTAAGACATTAACTAAATTATTATACTAAAATTATATATTTACCACTCAAAAAATTATACATAAAACTAATTTTATAGTTTAAAATAGAATGCTTAAAAAAAAATTCATAATCACACTAAAAATGAAAAAAAAAAATTAAAAAGAGGGTTCATTTGAAATTAATAAAATAATAATACAATAAATATTTTGATAATTCTTAAAATGAGGTTGTATAAGAACCAAAATAAAGTTTTTCTAAAAATGGTAATTTTAATTAATTTAAATATGATCTTTGCTCTAAATTCAGAGTTAGTGATATAAAAAAATGTAATTAACTATTTATATAAAAAATAAGTTTGAATGTGTTAAAATGTTTAAAAAAATGATATTATAATGTAAAAAAATTGTGTGTTTGATAAATTTATGAAAATCGTTTTGTTTTGAAAACACAATTCAATCTGTTAAGAAATATTTCAGTTGATACAATACAAATAATTTTAAATTTGGCAAGTTCTAAGGTTTTGGGTTACAATTTTTAATAAAAGTATGATATTTTTAATAGTTATTGTTACATCAAGTTCATCGTCGAGGATCGTAATTTCTTATCTGAAAAATAAATTTGTTGTTAAANATCTGAAAAAAAAATTTTTTGTTAATATTAATGTAATGCTTAAATGAATTTCCCAGCAATAGTTATGCTTTTTTATGTAGGATTTTTAAAATGTCAGATTTATAAATGGATACTTATGGTTATCCAATACTTATGGTGATCAAATACAGCCTAACCAGTGGTTCTAAATTATTCTATAAATTTAGATTATTTTTCATAAAATGAATTTTAACAAGAGATATAACTGGAAAATGAACATCAGGTTAAACTAGTCAATAGTTTCAATTAAATACAAGATCATGTGGTTTTTATTCTGATTGGGTAATAGAGTTTTTAGAATAAATACTGATGTATATGATCACACTATTTTATTAGTAAGAAACTATTATATTAAATTTTGAAAACTATTTTTTATAAAAAAATATTGATCTAATAACGTTTAAATTATTTGAAAGGTTACAAACTCCTAAAGGGATTGTAATAAATATTTATATGTGTATAGTTAATAAAATATTATAATATTTTTTTAGAAACATGATAATATTAAATTACCTGTGCAAAACTTGGTGTTTTCCTCGTGGGAAATAAATTTCATTCAATGATCTAATTTCAGGAAGTACAATAACTAATAAAGTTTTATCAATGTATTTATTTTATTTGTAATAGTAAAAAAATAACATACTTAAAATCATAAAAATAATTTTTTTTGCAAGAGAACAATTAATGATTAATATAAATAACTTAAAAAAATTTCATAGAAAAGAAAATTTACTTTTGCAATTAATAAGTTTTTGGAAATCTAATTTAGTTAAATTTAATTCACGAAATTTCAATTAATTAAATAAATAAATTATTTATATAAAATTACTTTAACTCTTATTAAAGCTCTCTCTCNTTCACGAAATTTCAATTAATTAAATAAATAAATTATTTATATAAAATTACTTTAACTCTTATTAAAGCTCTCTCTCTCTCAATATGGGGGTTCTATTCCAGTTAAAGATCAAATGTCCAAAACATTGCAAATTTACTAGAAAGTGTATCAATAAAGAGAAAACCATAAACAAACAGATAATGGCAAAAAAATTTATAATTGAAATTTTTATGAATTAAAGGATAAATATAACAATAGTTACATAATTATTTACANTTCACGAAATTTCAATTAATTAAATAAATAAATTATTTATATAAAATTACTTTAACTCTTATTAAAGCTCTCTCTCAATATGGGGGTTCTATTCCAGTTAAAGATCAAATGTCCAAAACATTGCAAATGTACTAGAAAGTGTATCAATAAAGAGAAAACCATGAACAAACAGATTATGGCAAAAAAATTTATAATTGAAATTTTTATGAATTAAAGGATAAATATAACAATAGTTACATAATTATTTACAATTGATAAAGTTTTTAAGTACGATGTACAAATATATTTTAAAATATATTATTAATAAATATATAAAATTATATTTTTATGTATTTGAAATAATGAAAATTATTTAAAACCAAAGTGTGATAATATTAATGTTACGTGGCTTGGCATAGCTACTTCTTATAATTCTTGGAATGTTAATAACAAAGTAATTTTATAACATTTTAATTTAATGTTCAATATATTAATTTTTTATAGCTTAAGTAGTGTCACATATTATTTCGATAATTTCTAAATTAAATTTTTCAATATTTTAATTAAATCTGTAGTAATATTTTTTTTAAGCTGCTATGATAATCCCAGTTTAAATTCCAAAATAAATAAAACATGACACCATATGTTATTAAAATAAATTTTTCTTAAATAATAGAATACACATATCTTGGCACTATCATCCCAAACATATTACATTTATTTCATATTGTTCTTTAATCTTATATTTTATTCTATATTTTAAAACATAAGTTTATTATTCGGAAGAAATAAAATTTTGTATAATAAAGTTGTGTGCACTCCAGTTCCCCTTTTAATAAACACTGGTTCAAAATTTCTATAGTTCAATTTCTTTAAAACTGTAAGTATTTGTTGTAATTAAGCCTATGATATGTTTATAAAATATGTTGAATAATGTATAAACAATTATTATTGCTACTTTTGAACCAAAACATTGTTGAAAATTTAAGTATAAGGATTATGATGCTAATTTTTAAAATTTAGTTATAAAATGTATAATAAGGTTAAATGGTTTAAAAATGTAATAAAACTGATATTAAGTGTATTCTGTAAAATGAATGTATTTAATTTTGTACTATCCTTTATATATGTATATGGATAACATTATATAGCTATAAATCTTTTGGAATTTTGATTATGGAATTATAAAATTATAAACTATTATTTGTAAGTAGTTGGACATTGTTATTTTCAGAATTTATATCAAATCCGATGCTAATGTTCCAGAATAAATTAAATTTTCATGTTTTAAAGAATATGTTTTCAGATTTAGACTGTTGTGATGGTTGAGACTTTGGAATAAATGTGGAGTCGGTATATAATCGTTATTTTTGGTTTTCATTCATTTTAATGTTGAAAACTCACATTTGCCATTTTTATCTTAAATAAAAAATTATTTTAATTTAATGTTTTGCCTTTTATATTTTCTAAATTTTTACATATTTTTTATATTTAATTTTTAGTTTCAGAATTTCATATTTCGTATTTTTATATTTGAATAATTTGCATATGTAATATTTTAATTATTCTTATTTAAGCTATTTATATATTTATATGTTACTGCTTCATTTATAATTTATAAAATTACGATTTTATCAAATTTATTGAAAGATATTTCATAGGTTTGAACTGCTTAAACCTCGTTTATAAGATCTTAGAAAAATACTTTAATCTAAATATTTTCTTTTCTTCGATTAAAGAATTCATATAATCATAAAATTATTGTTTTTAACAAATAATTTTTGTTTCTTTTTAATTTTAAAATTAAAATCATGTATTTATAATGCCAATCCAATTAATTCAATAATTATATATTTATTATTTTCATTGTTCGGTGACAGCGAAAGAAGTGCGCATTTTTCGCAGAGTGAGTTACCCCACGAGTAAAGTGAACATGTGTGCTGGAGCGTTCGTGACGCTCTTGGATATTTTGGACTGGATATCAGAATTAAAATGAGAAGGGACTTGAATGAACCAGTGGAACTGTCAGATTGAAAATATATACTTTTAATATAAATTCAGTAGATGTTATGAATGTAATGTATAGACTGTATTGTATAAAATACAGTCTATAGATAGATTGTAATAAATAGTAAAATAGATTGTATAAAATGTATTGTTTGTTTGTGATATTTTTGGTGAGGTTAGGGATGATTATGTAAAGGTTATTTGTAAGTCACAATTTATTGCCATTATTGTTGTGATATTACGTTTGGAGTTTTTTCATTGTTTATAAATAACATTTATAAACTATTAGCTTTTATGTTTCATTAAGCCCTCCATCCCGTAAAGAACCTGTCTACCCCAACAGATTTTCGAAAATTGTAACAACATGTAATCCCACATTCACAGTTTTCTTATTCTGTATTAATTTGAAACTAATATATATGGAATCAAATTAAATGCATCCATTGAGTCTTAAAACTCGTTTTACTACAAGTGCAAATTAAATTGTGATAATAAATGCAGTGCATACTTAAGAAAACATACACAGGTAAGTTCACGCCATCATTGAAAAAGGATATGATCAAACAAATATTGCAAGAAGCAATAATGAGATGTGTCGCATCTTGCTGTAGCAAAGAATATAATGTTGTGGTGTGGGTTGAATACTGTTTTCTAAAGGAACTGGAATCAATAATGTCGCCATATTTCTGTACCCGAAAAATTCTGTTTCAAAAAGCACCAGTGAATTGAGAATTAACAGAGGGAAAAAAATTCATCTGCTCAGATTTTTCGGAAACAAGTGTAAAGCTACGGATGGAAGACATATGGGCTGTTTGTAGTTAGTGGCAAAGCTAAGAAGGAATGACCGACAAATGTAACAGATGTGTGCATAAATAGCTGGGGTGAATAAAGTGTGAAGTGCCTACAAAATGGTGCGCGTCTGCACATACCGCAAACTTACTTTTGTTTATAAACTGTATGAAAACGTGTTTGCAGATATCGGCAAATTCGAGATAGCGAAACTGGATGGACTGTTTGCGGAATGGTTAGCAGTATGTTGTCAGGATAGTTATGAAGACAAGTAATGATAGACTGACTTCGGATTCCTGGCTTCAGTAAATCGCATGCAAGAAGGTGCTCAAATAACACGAATGCGTCATACCGCTGTTTATATTCCATACACTACCTTCACAAACTACAGGTTTGTCAACACAACCGAATGAATTTCAAAAGTGTAAATATTTCTATTCGGATTCCAAATTTACGATTAGTGGTTAAAAAACACACTCTATTTCTAATCTATTATTGTTTACGCAAGGGTATCTGAGAAAGTAGTTATTGCACGAGGGTTATTCGGAAAGTAAGGTCCGATTTCTCATAAAACATAAACCATTACAAATGTTTTCAAAAAACGTTTTTTATTTAATTTCTTTCATGTTTCTCTATTTTTCTACACAAATTCTATATTTGTTTTAACATTTGTCATAATTTTCTACGAGCTTTTGTATACCTAAAATATAGACTTCTGCCGCCTGTGAGGATAACCAGTCTGTAACTGCTTCTTTCACCTCTTCATATGTGGCGAAGCGCATGCCTACCTAAAGGCGTTTTGTCCTCATTAGGGCATCCATACGTCGGTGGCTTAGACTTCCCAAGGATGTTGCGCTGGGTTTCTTCCACGCCCTAGTCTCGCCAGGGGCGTTGGGAGTTCCTTCTTTGTTGAAATCAGTTCCTTCATGGATTTTAGGTCGGCTGCGTAACATCTGCAAGTCTGACTATGCCCCAGAGCGAGATCTTTGTAAACTACCCCACTTTTCTCGGAGGGTAGAATGGGTGGAGAATGCGGCTGTGACGAATGGGCAGGTCCTGGACACTTCATCTAAAATTAAAACTTTTTGGCACACTGTCTGGTTAGGTTCTGTTGACGGCACTGATATGGAGCCCACCACCCCCTCTTCAACAACCTATACTTCTTGTCTCTCTCAGCGGGGGAGAGGTGGGGCTCGTCTGATTTAATTTCCTANCGAAGCGCATGCCTACCTAAAGGCGTTTTGTCCTCATTAGGGCATCCATACGTCGGTGGCTTAGACTTCCCAAGGACGTTGCGCTGGGTTTCTTCCACGCCCTAGTCTCGCCAGGGGCGTTGGGAGTTCCTTCTCTGTTGAAATAAGTTCCTTCATGGATTTTAGGTCGGCTGCGTAACATCCGCAAGTCTGACTATGCCCCAGCGCGAGATCTTTGTAAACTACCCCACTTTTCTCGGAGGGTAGAATGGGTGGAGAATGCGGCTGTGACGAATGGGCAGGTCCTGGACACTTCGTCTAAAATTAAAACTTTTTGGCGCACTGTCTGGTTAGGTTCTGTTGACGGCACTGATATGGAGCCCACCGCCCCCTCTTCAACAACCTATACTTCTTGTCTCTCTCAGCGGGGGAGAGGTGGGGCTCGTCTGATTTAATTTCCTATGTGCAGTTAATAAGCAAAGTCTCCCTACAAAGGTGCGAACAAGTAGAGGCAGGACGGGCCCCTCTGGCTCCTTGCCAAAGTGTCGGGCGGGTTGTACAGATGCAGAGACCGCGTATAATGTGGTGCAGCAATGCCCTCCCACCCATGATGCGCGGATCTCTCGGCATGACCATCTTGTGGGAGTGGTAGCAGATCATCTTGTTGAGAAGGGGTTCCAAGTACGGCGCGAACCAAGATATAAGACCACTGATGGACTGCGGAAACCTGACTTGGTGGTCTTCAAACCAGGTCAGGAATCCGCTTATATCCTGGATGGTCAGGTCGTCCAGTGCCAGGGGTTTAAAATGGTCGTTTGCCAAGAAGCGTGTTCGCCATGAGAAGAACCAGGACTTGGTAAAGTAGGCGATGGAAGAGTTTGGGGTGGCTGGGGTGACCGTACGCCCGATCACTGTTTCGTGGAAGGGGGTGTGATTTCTCCAGTCACTCTCATCTCTTAGGAAGCTTGGTGCTAGTGATGCTCTTTTGCGGTCTGTGCCTACCCGCACTCTCTTCGGCTCGCTTATGTGCTGGCGACGTTTCGGCCGTTCAACCAAACAGGTTACCCATGTTTCGTGATTACTATGGTCTTCGGAAATTTCCTTGTTTTCTTTGTTTATGTTCAATTGGTAGGATGATGGGTGGATTGCCGAGCCCGGTATTTTTCAATATTGTGTGTTCTGAGTGTTATGTTTTGCTATGTTAATTTGCGTTAGTCTGGTGGGCCTTGCATTCGCCAGCCGGTCGCTGTCAACCAAAGGGACGTGCATTTCCTCCACTCGTGGGTCCGAGGGCGTGGGTGACAGCCACTACCTGTGACCTGCGGGGGCGAGTGATAGCTAGCAGCGAATTGAAGGGGGGGGGGGAGTGACTACTTCTATGCGAGGGAGTGCCCCCCGCAATAGGCCTGCGTGTCACGGTTGGTAGGTGGTCTCTCTGGGAGTATTAAGTCCTTCTTATCGTAGCTTCAAGAAGTGAGGAATGTCTATCTTCATGTTCCTGACTTCCTTTGATCACCTCTCCTATCGGCTGGCGCTTGCTCGGCCTTGGACATATATTATCATTCTCTGTTATTATAATAATTTACCTATCCTTTTCTAGCGAATGTAAGGTTTTATTTTCAACACCTTTCATGTATTATGTGATACCAGTTGGCAAGAATACTTAAAATAGCAGAACAAGTGAAAATCGCTCGGCGCCAATTCTGGACTGTACAGTGGGTGGTCAATCGGTTCTCATCCAAAATATCTGTTCAGATTTTGGGTATGAATGTAGAATGGGGTCTGGCATTGTCATGCAGCAACAAATCTCCAGACGTCAGAAGGCAACGTCCCTTATTTCGTATTGCACAACGAAGTTAAGTCAGGGTAGTGCAGTAAGCGGCTGCATCGAATGTTGTCCCTTGCTGTATAAACTCGACTAACAAGACTCCATGTCTATCCTATAACATGGTTGCCATCACCTTGCATGTTGAGATTGTCTGCTTGGCCTTGACTTTGACAGGTGATGTCGGGTGACGCCATTACATTGACTGACATTTAGACTCTGGGGTCATGTGAGAAACCCACGTCTCGTCCCCTGTGACAATCTTCTCTAAAAATTGATCCCCTTCCTTATGATATCGGTCCAAAAAATCAAGAGCACAAGCAATTTTATTCATTTGGTGTTCCTCAGTAAGCAGCCTGGGAACCCAACTTGCGCACAATTTGTGAAATTGCCAATTTTCAGAGACAATTTTGTGCAAAGTTGTTCTAACTACATTCAGAAATTCCAATGCTAAAGTTAAATTGTGAATCGCCGGTATTCACGAATCTTTTCGTCCACGGCTTTGACCAAATCTTCTGTGATCACTGATGGTCGGCCTGATCGCGGTTCGTCATGGACATTTTCCCGTCCGTCCTTGAAAGCTCTCACCCACGTATGTACTGTGCTGTCACTGATCGCATTAGGGATATACACTTGACTTTTCTNCCGTCCTTGAAAGCTCTCACCCACGTATGTACTGTGCTGTCACTGATCGCATTAGGGATATACACTTGACTTTTCTATCGATGAACTTCCGCCTCTGAAACGTTCTTTGCTGTCAAAAACAGAATCACTGACCGTATTCCACAGTCGGTATGCTGATAAATAGTTTAAAACATTTTGAACTGACACTGTAAACAGCACATTGCAACAATACCAATGCAAATGGCTTCGTTTGACGATCATGGCATGCCGGGAGTCGGTGCGCATGCGCGTTACAATGTTCGCGCGACATTCGATTAGCTACGGCGATTCGGACCTTACTTTCCAAATAACCTTCGTAAGAAATTGTCAATTGAACCATTTTTACTAAATTGGCATATTAATTTACAATGCTGTTGAAGTTTGGTGCTTCTCAGAAACCGTATGGTAATCGTATGATTGGTGGTTATTTCGCGTGTTTCTACGGTAAAGAAGTTGAGAATAAAACAGAAAGCTAAGTGAGAGAATATTTATTGGGCCTAAACCATTTGGAACATAGGCCCTGCTGTGTGCCTTTTGTGCTGCATAATATTTAACCTGCAAGAATTTGAACTTGTAAACATTCTCAGGAAGGTGACGTCTATTCACTATTGGTTGGCCATTGAGTGCGCAGACATGTTTTGTAAGTTTGACAAATGCATTATATAATGCAAATGCTATTTTAATAACACATTTTTTTAAAGAACGTATTTTATGTTTTTAGTATTTTGTCAGCTAGCTGAACAGCCAGTGTTTCAGTTGAACTTTTGGAAGTTTGTGGTAAAGGAAACCATGGCTAATAAATGTTTCAAAACTTAATCCATATTGCATTAAATATGCACGGTAGCCTTGGGAGACGAATGCATATTTATATAACATTTGCAGATTTATTAAATAAAGCTTTTTAATTCGTTTTTTTCGATCCTTTGCAAAATTCCTGTCAATGAAGTTCTAATGGCAGTATCCAGGTAGCGTAAAGAAGTTTCGCGGTGTAAAATCGAAGCAGTGCGAGAACACTTGATCGTAAACCTGGTTACGCGAAGCAATGATCAAACTAGTTTTTCCAGGGTGTTAGGGGGGGGGGGAGGCGGAGATTCACTAAGAATAAAAGACCACAGACAGCATTTCTAAAATATCGACATTCTTCGCGCAGAACTACCAAAAGAATATACTCAAGTTACATTTTATACAGACAAATAAACACAGTTTCAGAAAGTTCCATTATGGTTATGGCCGAAAATCAATATATATATTAACCTTGCTAGCTTAAATGTGGAAATTAATAATTCTCAGAGAGTCTTATTGCATGGATTATATCAGAAAGATGTTGCATAGTGTAAAAATAATACGCATCGTGAACATAATATCACTGTTTAGACAAGTTTTACTGTCAGTTTTTACTTCAAAAAGCGGATTTTAAAGTCGCAACCTATGTCACTGCTGTCACTGAAAAAAGCTCATAAAAGCCTTTACTAAACTCAATTGAACTTATACGTAATATTTAAAACACAGCAGCTATGTCGTGTGAAAAACACAACTATTCTATTAGCACCTGTAGTAGAAAAATATGGCTTCGTCTTAAAATGCAAGCCCAATGTTGTTTTCTGAAAGAAATACGATTTTTCGTAATTTTCATGGAGAACATAATTTAGCGGGAATTTACACGGAAAACACGCCACATTAAGGAAATATTTAATTTGTGACGGAACAAGTTAAGAACGGTATTATTAAATTTATTTTATAAACATAACTTATTAACGAAGCATTGTACACTGGAGAGGCAAAAAAAAACTGGTATAGGCGTGCGTATGCAAATAACAGAGGTATGGAACCAATCAGAGTAACGCGATGCGGTCGGCAGTGCCTATATAAGAAAACAAGCGTCTGGCAAAGTTACTAGATCGGTTACTGCTGTTACAATGGCAGGTTATCAAGATTTAAGTGAGTTTGAACGTGGTGTTATAGTCGGGGCACGAGAGATGGGACATAACATCTCTGAGGTTGCGATAAAATTAGGATTTTCGCGTACGACCATTTCACGAGTCTATCGTTAATATCGGGAATCCAGTAAAATATCAAATCTTCGACATAGCTGCGGCCGGAAAAAGATTGTGAACGAACGGGACAAACGAAGACTGACGAGAATCATTAAACGTGGCAGACGTGCAACCCTTTCTCAAATTGGCGCATATTTCAATGCTGGGGCATTAAAAAGTGCCAGCGTGCGAACAATTAAACAGACCATCATTGATATGGGCTTTCGGAGNATTTCAATGCTGGGGCATTAAAAAGTGCCAGCGTGCGAACAATTAAACAGACCATCATTGATATGGGCTTTCGGAGACGAAGGCCCACTCGTGTACCGTTGTTTACTGCACGACACAAAGCTTTACGCCTCGACTGGGCCCGCCAGGACCGCCACAGGACTGTTTTTGACTGGGAACACATTGCCTGGTCTGGCAAGTCTCGTTCCCCATTGTATCTGGCTGGTAGACGTGTACGGGTATGGAGACATCCTCATGAATCCATGGAACCTACATGTCGACAGGGGACTGTTCAAGATGGTGGATGCTCTGTCATGGTATGATGCATGTGCAGTTGAAGTGAAATGGGACCCCTGATACGTCTANGAGAATAAAACAGAAAGCTAAGTGAGAGAATATTTATTGGGCCTAAACCATTTGGAACATAGGCCCTGCTGTGTGCTGCATAATATTTAACCTGCAAGAATTTGAACTTGTAAACATTCTCAGGAAAGTGACGTCTATTCACTATCGGTTGGCCATTGAGTGCGCAGACATGTTTTGTAAGTTTGACAAATGCATTATATAATGCAAATGCTATTTTAATAACACATTTTTTTAAAGAACGTATTTTATGTTTTTAGTATTTTGTCAGCTAGCTGAACAGCCAGTGTTTCAGTTGAACTTTTGGAAGTTTGTGGTAAAGGAAACCATGGCTAATAAATGTTACAAAACTTAATCCATATTGCATTAAATATGCACGGTAGCCTTGGGAGACGAATGCATATTTATATAACATTTGCAGATTTATTAAATAAAGCTTTTTAATTAGTTTTTTTCGATCCTTTGCAAAATTCCTGTCAATGAAGTTCTAATGGCAGTATCCAGATAGCGTAAAGAAGTTTCGCGCTGTAAAATCGAAGCAGTGCGAGAACACTTGATCGTAAACCTGGTTACGCGAAGCAATGATCAAACTAGTTTTTCCAGGGTGTTAGAGGGGGGGGGAGGCGGAGATTCACTAAGAATAAAACACCACAGACAGCATTTCTAAAATATCGACATTCTTCGCGCAGAACTACCAAAATAATATACTCAAGTTACATTTTATACAGACAAATAAACACAGTTTCAGAAAGTTCCATTATGGTTATGGCCGAAAATCAATATATATATTAACCTTGCTAGCTTAAATGTGGAAATTAATTATTCTCAGAGAGTCTTATTGCATGGATTATATCAGAAAGATGTTGCATAGTGTTAAAAAAATACGCATCGTGAACATAATATCACTGTTTAGACAAGTTTTACTGTCAGTTTTTACTTCAAAAAGCGGATTTTAAAGTCGCAACCTATGTCACTGCTGTCACTGAAAAAAGCTCATAAAAGCCTTTACTAAACTTAATTGAACTTATACCGAATATTTAAAACACAGCAGCTATGTCGTGTGAAAAACACAACTATCCTATTAGCACCTGTAGTAGAAAAATATGGCTTCGTCTTAAAATGCAAGCCCAATGTTGTTTTCTGAAAGCAATACGATTTTTCGTAATTTTCATGGAGAACATAATTTAGCGGGAATTTACACGGAAAACACGCAACATTAAGGAAATATTTAATTTGTGACGGAACAAGTTAAGAACGGTATTATTAAATTTATTTTATAAACATAACTTATTAACGAAGCATTGTACACTGGACAGGCAAAAAAAAAACTGGTATAGGCGTGCGTATGCAAATAACAGAGGTATGGAACCAATCAGAGTAACGCGATGCGGTCGGCAGTGCCTATATAAGAAAACAATCGTCTGGCAAAGTTACTAGATCGGTTACTGCTGTTACAATGGCAGGTTATCAAGATTGAAGTGAGTTTGAACGTGGTGTTATAGTCGGGGCACGAGAGATGGGACATAGCATCTCTGAGGTTGCGATAAAATTAGGATTTTCGCGTACGACCATTTCACGAGTCTATCGTTAATTTCGGGAATCCAGTGAAATATCAAATCTTTGACATCGCTGCGGCCGGAAAAAGATTGTGAACGAACGGGACAAACGAAGACTGACGAGAATCATTAAACGTGGCAGACGTGCAACCCTTTCTCAAATTGGCGCAGATTTCAATGCTGGGGCATTAAAAAGTGCCAGCGTGCGAACAATTAAACAGACCATCATTGATATGGGCTTTCGGAGACGAAGGCCCACTCGTGTACCGTTGTTTACTGCACGACACAAAGCTTTACGCCTCGACTGGGCCCGCCAGGACCGCCACTGGACTGTTTTTGACTGGGAACACATTGCCTGGTCTGGCAAGTCTCGTTTCCCATTGTATCTGACTGGTAGACGTGTACGGGTATGGAGACATCCTCATGAATCCATGGACCCTACATGTCGACAGGGGACCGTTCAAGATGGTGGATGCTCTGTCATGGTATGATGCATGTGCAGTTGAAGTGAAATGGGACCCCTGATACGTCTAGATAAGCCTCTGACAGGTGACAGATAAGTAAGCATCCTGTCCGATCGCCTGCACCCATTCATGTCCATTGTGCACTCCGACGGACGTGGACAATTCCAGCAGTACAATGCGATATCCCACACGTCGAGAGTTACTACCGAGTGGCTCCAGGAACACTCTGCTGACTTTAGACACTTCCATTGGCCACATAAATGACCAGGCATGAACATTTTTGAGCATATCTGGGATGCCTTGCAACGTGCTGTTCAGAAGAGATCTCCACCGCCATTCACTCCTATGGATTTGTGGACTGCCCTGCAGGATTCATGGTGTGAAATGCCTGCTGCATACCTTCAGACAATAGTCGAGTCCATGCCACGTCGTCTTGCGGCACCTCTGCGTGCTCGCGGGGGCCCTACACGATATTAGTCAGGTATACCAGTTTTTTTGTCTCTTCAGTGTATTTGCAAATGCTTAAACAATGCTACGTAATTATGTGCAGCGAGACTTTAAAACATTACAAAGTCCAGTAGGTAAAATATAAAACATATTAATTTCAGACTGTTGTCAAAATGATACACAGCTAAGACGAATTGTTGTAACTATTGCAGCCAAAGATTACACTTAACACTAATGATTAATAAAAGAGCAATTACGAAACACCACGAATTTGCAACACAACACTTACAAATGACAAAGAAGATAATAAATATTATAAACATATCTATTCACGTTCGTAAGCGTTTCATAAATAGTTTTGGTGTGAACATGGTTAGCTGAACGAAAAGATTACCCACGTGTTTTCGTATACACAATTACATTGACTTGCATTGATTCTTAATATTCATCTGGCAAAATTTAAAGCTTTAATTTTTCATCATTAAACCAATTTTTGCTTATCATTCTTTGCTCATAAATAATGCGAACCAAAAATTAGTTTAATAATGGAAATTTTAATTTTTAAAGTTTTCAAGATGTATATTAGGAATCAATGAAAGTCAATGTAATTTCCATTCGTTACTTTAGTCGCGCAACCACAACACACCACTGCCAACCTGAGAATATTGACCACTTGTTGCTTTAAGCAGGCACTAGCTAAGTGGTCATTGCCAAAATGTGATTTATAATGGTGAAAAACTTCGACTTCCATAGGAGCCACAAGTGTCGCTTTGCTGGTGACTAGTTTATTCCTAGTTGGGGAAACAGGCCATAAGAATCTTCACGTAANCATTGATTCTTAATATTCATCTGGCAAAATTTAAAGCTTTAATTTTTCATCATTAAACCAATTTTTGCTTATCATTATTTGCTCATAAATAATGCGAACCAAAAATTAGTTTAATAATGGATATTTTAATTTTTAAAGTTTTCAAGATGTATATTAGGAATCAATGAAAGTCAATGTAATTTCCATTCGTTACTTTAGTCACGCAACCACAACACACCACTGCCAACCTGAGAATATTGACCACTTGTTGCTTTAAGCAGCCACTAGCTAAGTGGTCATTGCCAAAATGTGATTTATAATGGTGAAAAACTTCGACTTCCATAAGAGCCACAAGTGTCGCTTTGCTGGTGACTAGTTTATTCCTAGTTGGGGAAACAGGCCATAAGAATCTTCACGTAANAGAGCCACAAGTGTCGCTTTGCTGGTGACTAGTTTATTCCTAGTTGGGGAAACAGGCCATAAGAATCTTCACGTAAGTATCAATTCGTTTTATGAAGTTATTGTTCAAAATGATTGACATACAGAGTTAGTTACTTGTAGCAAACAAGATTCCGTGTTTCCCACGTCGCATTCGTTTGCAATTGGACACAAACACAAGATAATAAGTCATTATTTTAAAGAAAATCTTGTGGCTAGAATGACGTGAATAACCTACAGCAATTGCATGCAGATGCCGCGTACCATTGTCCGAATCTCGGTTGGGGGAATGCCCAGCCCTTCTTGGAAACAACTCCCACTACGAGGATGCTGTTTCCACTGCCCGTCACCTTGCACTCCAAATAAGAGTTTCTGCGCCGGCATCTTTGAAGAGCTTTCACAGCTACCTGGAGGACCACTTTTAGAAACCAACAGCAATGTCANAGTTTCTGCGCCGGCATCTTTGAAGAGCTTTCACAGCTACCTGGAGGACCACTTTTAGAAACCAACAGCAATGTCATCAACATGCTTTCCACTTTGCGCGCACAAACGCCCCGTCACTCGTTGGGAATACAGATAATTGTCGCGCTAATTTTTAGTAACTGGATTTTCACGCCTTTCTGGTGTCAGAGTTGTGGCTCGTCTCATAATTGCCAAGTACTTCCGTTGACATGGCGGGGTTGCTATATACATGTTGGACGACATAATGGAAACATCGCGGTTTGCTTGCTCAGATAGTGCTTCTGCCGGGCGGCCTGATTATCCGTTTTTGAAAGTAAAAATAGAAGATAAGATTGTTACTGTGTGTATAGTGTAAAAACCATTAAATGTTTTCATATCGAACGATTTTGAAAATATCCTGTCGTTAGCAGTTCCGGAATACAACCATGTTGTCAAATTCAACGTCAATCACCAGAAAGTAAACAGCGAGTCAAAACTTTTTATATATTTAATATCAACTAACAGTTTGAAACCCTGCAGTTACAAACATCATCATTCTCGCGCAGCTGACACATAGCTAGATCTAATGATTGCATCAAGACTCGGTAAAATATTGAATCATAAGCCGGTTGTAGCTCCCGGTTTCTTTCAACACGGTGACATTTTCCTAATTTATTCCTAAAGGTTACCAAATTTCATGTCCAAAACCATTACATACAGGGACATAGAATTAACACAAATGCGTTATTGACAGGAGCATCAATGCTCTCTTAGCAGGCTGTAGAGGCATTTTGAACCATAAATGAGAATGTAACCTTCTTAAACAACATGTTATTGGATTTGTATAAAGCTGTCACCCGTGTTCTAACTAGGCGAGCCACTCGCCCTTCTGGGGCCGCGGTGGCTGAGCGATTAGACTGCTCGTCTCCCACCAAGGCGAACGGGGTTAAATCCCCAGCCGGGTCACTCCCGGATTTTTGCCAGTGGGAATCGTGCCAGAAGATGCCGCTGGTCGGCGGGTTTNGCCGCGGTGGCTGAGCGATTAGACTGCTCGTCTCCCACCAAGGCGAACGGGGTTAAATCCCCAGCCGGGTCACTCCCGGATTTTCGCCAGTGGGAATCGTGCCAGACGATGCCGCTGGTCGGCGGGTTATCTTGGGGATCTCCCGTTTCACCTGCCCTTGCATTCCGGTGCTGCTCCATTCTTACCTCATTTCAACTTTATCGGCTCTCAAGACCTCGTTGTCAAGGGCTGCCCAAATCTTTCAACTCAATTCAATTCAACACTTGCCCTTCTGCTTCCTTCAGACAGGTTAGTTCAGTAGCGTGATTTTAGTTTTCTGTCACGGATCCTAGTGACAGCAAGCGTATATCGGCTAGACAAAGTTTCATAATAAGGCCATAACGAATACAGAGGTTTCAGACACAATAGTACTCCAGAAATTCACAAACTTGTTTTAAGGATTTCGGGCCCAGCCGTGGGGGGAGGCTGTAGCCCATTTTGTCATGCACAGTATTTTAGTTGGGAACTAAAATGCATCCCTGCCAAATTGGGTTTAGATCCATCGGACCGTGTAAACATGAGATAACAAAATTATTTTAGGGCTTTGGGGTTTTCGAGTCGGTAGGANGTTGTCAAGGGCTGCCCAAATCTTTCAACTCAATTCAATTCAACACTTGCCCTTCTGCTTCCTTCAGACAGGTTAGTCCAGTAGCGTGATTTTAGTTTTCTGTCACGGATCCTAGTGACAGCAAGCGTATATCGGCTAGACAAAGTTTCATAATAAGGCCATAACGAATACAGAGGTTTCGGAGACAATGGTACTCCAGAAATTCACAAACTTGTTTTAAGGATTTCGGGCCCAGCCGTGGGGGGAGGCTGTAGCCCATTTTGTCATGCACAGTATTTTAGTTGGGAACTAAAATGCATCCCTGCCAAATTGGGTTCAGATCCATCGGACAGTGTAAACATGAGATACTCAAAATTATTTTAGGGCTTTGGGGTTTTCGAGTCGGTAGGAGGTTGGAGCCCATTTTGGCCTACTGGGTATTTAAATTGGCTAGTGAAGGGTACACATACCACATTTGGTTAAAAACTTTTGAATGGCGTAGAATTGTATAAGAAATAAAAATATATATGAAATTTTAATATATATATATTTATATTATAGAGGTTATCTATAGCAAACTTATAATTTTTTTATGTCTATTAACCTGTAATGTTAGTTTTGAACACGATCGTATATTGTTTGTTTACATTTTAACGTAATTTTAAAGTCACTAAATATTTATTTGTAAACCTCCCTTCCATTTAATTTTTTTATAACTCAGTGGTTTTATGTATTATTAATCTAGAGATCTTTAATAGTGAATTTGTAATAAAATTTTATTTTTCTTAATTAATTTTGTGATTTTTTAACGGTAATTAACGGTTTTGTACTTTTGTTTTAGTTGTGGTTTATTTTCTCATAATTTTCTTTTGCGATTCACCAGAAGTAGTTTTGTTTTTTCTGAGGATAGAAATAATTGCCGGAAGTAGTTTGCTTTTGGGTGGGACCTTTAAAGTTACGGCCGCGATTATTTTCGCTGGGGATTTGATCACCAAAATCCCCGGTGCCACCATTACTTAGGTGTTAATTATACGTCCCGTAAGCTTCACTCTTAACAGGAGAATCAGGCCGCGATAAGAAGAGGGCCTTGATTCTTAGGCCGTATTATATTTTTGGAGTTGTTCCGCCGGACGTCAGACGCGGCGCTGATTAGCGCTAGGCGCCCTCATGAGAGAGACGCCACTAGAGCCAGGTGACGTCGAGCTTTTGTATGAGCCAGAAAGGCTCATTAAAGTTAGCTTAGCTTTATTTGGTTCAATTACTGTACTAACTCTTAAACAAATATAATTTAATAAGATCATGCTGCTGATTGTGTATGCAGAAACGGTAAACCAGAGGTCCGCCGCTCTATTAAATGAGCTAGTCTCGGGGCGGAATTTTTTTTTTCCCTGAGAAACATCAGTTACGTTGAGAACGTCTGGAAGGAAATCGAGAAAAATTTTAAAAGGAGAAAACATAGAATTTTGGTGAATTTTAAATTTTTTAAATAGTGTATTAAAATTGTTATTTGGAGCTCGTAAATTAACATTGGTATCTCAGTTACGTGAGGCAACAGTCAACTAGAGTTTTCCGACCGTAATTTTCAGGACAAGTTTTAGTGAAGCAGCAATAATTTGATATTTTAATTATTTTATTCCTTTTATTTTAAATTGTCATAATTATGGTGGTAACTTGAAGTCATAATACTCCAACTTTCACCGGTATTTTAATTTTCTTTATATTCACACATTATATGNTCTTAACAGGAGAATCAGGCCGCGATAAGAAGAGGGCCTTGATTCTTAGGCCGTATTATATTTTTGGAGTTGTTCCGCCGGACGTCAGACGCGGCGCTGATTAGCGCTAGGCGCCCTCATGAGAGAGACGCCACTAGAGCCAGGTGACGTCGAGCTTTTGTATGAGCCAGAAAGGCTCATTAAAGTTAGCTTAGCNAGCGCTAGGCGCCCTCATGAGAGAGACGCCACTAGAGCCAGGTGACGTCGAGCTTTTGTATGAGCCAGAAAGGCTCATTAAAGTTAGCTTAGCTTTATTTGGTTCAATTACTGTACTAACTCTTAAACAAATATAATTTAATAAGATCATGCTGCTGATTGTGTATGCAGAAATGGTAAACCAGAGGTCCGCCGCTCTATTAAATGAGCTAGTCTCGGGGCGGAATTTTTTTTATCCCTGAGAAACATCAGTTACGTTGAGAACGTCTGGAAGGAAATCGAGAAAAATTTTAAAAGGAGAAAACATAGAATTTTGGTGAATTGAAAATTTTTTAAATAGTGTATTTAAATTGTTATTTGGAGCTCGTAAATTAACATTGGTATCTCAGTTACGTGAGGCAACAGTCAACTAGAGTTTTCCGACCGTAATTTTCAGGACAAGTTTTAGTGAAGCAGCAATAATTTGATATTTTAATTATTTTATTTTATTCCTTTTATTTTAAATTGTTATTATAATGATGGTGGTAACTTGAAGTCATAATACTCCAACTTTCACCGGTATTTTAATTTTCTTTATATTCACACATTATATGNGATGGTGGTAACTTGAAGTCATAATACTCCAACTTTCACCGGTATTTTAATTTTCTTTATATTCACACATTATATGATAACATGTTCTTTTTCAGTCAGCACATAAATTTTAAGTTTCAGTAAGAATAATTAAAGTAAGAAGAAAATATTATTTTGAAATAAAATATTGCAGCAAGATATCCTGATTTTCTTTTCTTTTCATAATTTAATCCTATATACCATCATACTTACAACATGAATTTTATTTATGCGTAATAACATATTTATTTATTTTTCCTAAACTGTTGGTACCAATGCAGATTTTCTTGCATGTTTTGTTAATTACAGCTAGCCGAGGTTACAGCTTCAACGGTGCANACTGTTGGTACCAATGCAGATTTTCTTGCATGTTTTGTTAATTACAGCTAGCCGAGGTTACAGCTTCAACGGTGCAAACAGAAAATGGCAATACTAAAAGTTTAGAATTCGAGTACAAATAAATATGAAATACATTAAAGTTATCCTCTTTCTCCTTCTCACACACAAAACACGTAGAAATTTCTCTCCAATAAAAAAAAATATCCCTCTCTTAAAATTTATATGTATATATGTGTATATATTTATAGTGGGCTGTCCGTTAATTCATCCAGAAGATATTTATTTAGGTTAATGGGTTTCATAATGTAACCATATGTTAGAAAATGTAGCTACATAACTTGTACATAGAGAGACATACAAAATCATACCACTTTTTTATACTCTCATCACGAATTAGTAAAAATTTTTCTAGTGTGGAGTGATATAAAATAATTTGGGTCGAAAAATATTTAATAAGTATTCCAGGTATGAATTTTATGATATCAATCAATTACACTATTTTCAACAAACCGAACCAAATTATTGGCAATAATAAAGTGCACTTCTATGTCGTTAATATTTTTGAAGGGGCGTCGCACTGAAGAAAGAGGTTTTTCAGTGAAACATTATAAGAAATATGGTAGTGAATAACCAGAAATTAAGTAAGCAAAGCAAATGAATTCCGGCAATCCTAAAAAAATGATAGCACTCGGAAACCTGGTAACTGAAGAACGAGTTAAATACACTTTTCAACTCAAGGCTAAGTATTCGCGCGCATATTAAAATCACGAGCACCACTTAAAATGCACATTCTCTGTTCAATTCACAACTGCTGATATAAACAACTACATGTGTTTGTGTATGAAATCACATGAATTCAAAGCTACAGGCACTCCGCGAACAAATTGTTTTCAAATCTTCTACGGTTAATAAAATGCTATAATTGAATTTTNTTCAAAGCTACAGGCACTCCGCGAACAAATTGTTTTCAAATCTTCTACGGTTAATAAAATGCTATAATTGAATTTTGAAACACCTTTGAAAAATTTTTTTAGGAGATATATAAAAAAGAGAAAAACTGTAAGAAGTAAATAAAATTCAGTTTTAAAACTGATTAAAGCAGTCAGTTACAACTCCATTAAAACAGAGAATAAAAACATCCCATGGCGACAAAAAAATAGATTTCTAACTAGAACTCTCCACTCACAGTCCACCTGTCGCAGTTAGGTTGAGGCCCTTGGCTTAAATCCGTAATTACTCAGATTTGCTGGGTTCCTCACAATATNTTCAAAGCTACAGGCACTCCGCGAACAAATTGTTTTCAAATCTTCTACGGTTAATAAAATGCTATAATTGAATTTTAAAACACCTTTGAAAAATTTTTTTAGGAGATATATAAAAAAGAGAAAAACTGTAAGAAGTAAATAAAATTCAGTTTTAAAACTGATTAAAGCAGTCAGTTACAACTCCATTAAAACAGAAAATAAAAAAACATCCCATGGCGACAGAGAAATAGATTTCTAACTAGAACTCTCCACTAACAGCCCACCTGTCGCAGTTAGGTTGAGGCCCTTGGCTTAAATCCGTAATTACTCAGATTTGCTGGGTTCCTCACAATATACACAGGAGGGCCAAAAAAACTGGCATAGGCGTGCGTATGCAAATAACAGAGTTATGGAGCCAATCAGAGTAACGCGATAAGGTTGGCAGCGCCTATATAAGAAAACAATCGTCGGGCAAAGTTTCTAGATCGGTTACTGCTTCTAGAATGGCAGGTTATAAATATTTAAGTGAGTTTGAACGTGGTGTTATAGTCGGCGCACGAGAGATGGAACATAGCATCTTCGAGGTAGTGATAAAATTTGGATTGTCGCATGCAACCATTTCACGAGTGTACCGTGAATATCGGGAATCCGGTAAAACATCAAACATTCGACATCGCTGCGGCCGGAAAAAGATCGTGAACGAACGGGACAAACGACGACTGACGAAAATAATTAAACGTGACAGACGTGCAACCCTTTCTTAAATTGGCGCAGATTTCAATTAAACGGCACAGTATCTATCAAGACACAAACCCAATACACTAGAAAGTCTTACCATAAATCTTTAGCGAATAGAGATCATAGAGTTTCGCCAGTTCTTATGAGGACAAGCTAGAATTCAAACACTTATTTGTAGTACATTTGCAATTGGTCCATTACTTGATGGCCCTTTTGTGGAGGACTCCGAGTCAGTAATATACATGCAGCAAAATGCACGTCTAAATTATTGTTTCTAGCCGTAAGGGCCAGCAGCCAAATAGCTATTGGCATCTGTTAAAAGTAAAAAAGACGCCGAAGTCTAGCATACAGGTCACTGAAATCATGAGTTTTTTAGTTCTCTATGATGTGAAGCATCCCTAACGCGGTATATACCTGTTTTGACGGCTTCCTTCAGGAGTGAAGTACTAGAAAGAGCGTATGGTGTCTTGATTGGAAACTAACGATTACGTTTATAACAGTATTCACAAAACACCACAGACTTCAATTTCCAGGCAAAGTTATATTAATTTACCTTTGCTTGTGATGTCCTTGTTCATAATCATCACCTGACTGTCCATTTGGTGCGTAGTATTTAAGAATTACATTATTATTTAAAACTGTTAAATTTATAATGTTAGATAACAATGTGTATGTATAATAATATATATAAATTGATAACTCGATAGCTGCTATTTTCGTGAAAAATAATCAACCTCTTTCCCTGTTTGTTCATAAAGAAAGGTAACATGTGTAATTAGATTTCAATTGCTTCATCGCGAAACTTTTAGCATGAACCTAACTAAGCAGGTAATCAATTAAAAAGAGCTTATATACAATTGTTAAAATTGTGCATTACTTAAATCTGTTAGGGCAGGATAGTGAAAATTCGACTTCATTCATCGTCAGTTTTAATATAAAGAATGGGGCGGAATTCAACAAAAAACTTTGTGAAGCGATTACTTATGCAAAATTAAATCGTACTCATCCTACTAATGTTATAAAAGCGAAAGTCTGTGATTGTATGTTTGTCACCACTCAGCTCCATAACGGCTGAACGGATTTTGATGAAATTTGGTATGTTGGTACTTTAAGTCCTGGAATAGGACCTAGGATACTTTTTATCCCGGAAAATTGTACGGTTCCTATGTAATAACAACAAAAGGCAATTCCGCAACTCCTAGGAACGTCACCGAAATATATTTTTCCTCTGGTGTCAGAGTTTATCAGGCCGCCCAATGACCTCTGAAATGGCTTAACTGCTGATATGAATCGATAACAACCGGGACCGAATATTTAACGTGCCTTCCGAAGCCCGAAAGAGCTCAGATTTTATGCCACTAAACGGTCACCCATCCAAATGCGTGCCTTTGGAAATGTTGATTAACTTTGGTGATCGATTAAGATCCCTCAGCCAAGCGCGAAAGTAGTACCTAGGTAAACTTATTTCTAAAGCAACAACTTGATGAAACTCACGTTTTTATTTTCATACATCGACGCTGGAAAGCAGGAATGTGGTAACTACGCGATAGTTGCACAGATACACTCCAAAAACAATACCCTACTTCTTGGCTATCGGGTAAGAAATATTTCCTTCCTTTTGGGTTGCCGCAATCAGTTAAAAGCCTAGGCCAACAGAGTATAATTTTATAATTCTGTTTTCACATAAATAAATTGTCTTTTCCCAATTTATTTATTAGTGTATCACTTTAAAATTCAATTGTACCCTTGTGAAGCCTGGCCAGTTCGCTAGTGCTACGCAATATTAATATTATTCAAAGAGCTANGCAATCAGTTAAAAGCCTAGGCCAACAGAGTATAATTTTATAATTCTGTTTTCACATAAATAAATTGTCTTTTCCCAATTTATTTATTAGTGTATCACTGTAAAATTCAATTGTACCCTTGTGAAGCCTGGCCAGTTCGCTAGTGCTACGCAATATTAATATTATTCAAAGAGCTATTGTTAGCTGTTTATATTCTAAGAACCTCTGCTAGTACGAACAGGAGACATGGGTTTTCACGGTGTTCGAACATGGTACACGGGTTTTCTCGGAGTTCTCCCTTGCCTGTCAACTTAAAAAATATACTGACATTCTCTTTGTCTAGGTATAGTTTATTTTATGTGTTTTCTCCCTGAATTCGACACAGTAAAACGTCCTGTTGTATGCCAGCCCTATTTATGAGTGATAAGCTGCCTGATATTGTACAGCAAATTCCTATATTAATGATCCAGCTGTCAGGTAAAACTGATGCAGGTGTCTGGTTTTTCTCAGCGCTATGTAGATAACACTGTCATTTTCCCGCTAGTTGGTTACCCAATTGAACTTGNACCCAATTGATCTTGACCCGAGTCAGTTCACTCCAAGGAGGGTTGCAATCTGCTAGATGTTTGCAAAAATAACAAGGAAATATATTTCTGTCTTCGCATTTCACTTACTTCGCGAGTACGCTATATTGATAAGTGTCGGTGTTGGCCGAATTCTTTAAATATGAAAATTCCGTGGTGAGCATTCTACTCTCTCCAGAACATTTTTGGGGAAGCTCAATTATTATGATGTATTGTAGTTCCTTCGCTGTTCAGTCCTGCGTCTGTATGTTTTCTATGCGAAATAATAATTGTTCGAATGATCTGCTTGCCTTCATTTGTAGCCTCATTTTGAATTTCTGTGGGNATTTTCTATGCGAAATAATAATTGTTCGAATGATCTGCTTGCCTTCATTTGTAGCCTCATTTTGAATTTCTGTGGGATGATGGGCGTATTTTTTACACAGAAGATTTTTTTTCTCAATTACGTATGCAGGGGGGAAGAGGTCTTAATTTAATACCACTTTTTTATGGTTGCGAACAATTAATTAATTTGAAAACTCAATCTTTCATAAGCCATAAGCAAGGACGGGTTTCAGCAAAGGGTGTAAGGAGCCTATAGTGTAGTTACCTGATTAAGGGATGTGACTGTACATAATGGCTATAGAGATATTTAAGGCAGAAATACTGGTTTAGGCCTATTTATTACTGCATATTCAAGTACATTATCTCTTTTTTTGTGAATGCGAAATATTTATAATTTCTTTCCGATATATATTTATGCCATATTTCTTTATTTTCTTTCAGGTATGCAAGGTCGTGTTTCTGCTTGGAGAGTAGGTGAAGTGTATCCTCAGATAAAGTATTTTTGGTAGATAATATGGGTTAAAGTTACACCTCGAAAAAGCAGGGGTGTTTAAATAATTAAAAAAATCCCTATAACAGTGTATTTTCTGTATTATGTAAGAACTGGAATTACAAAAACTACTGTGTTGTTTAAAAAAAATATTTCTCTAAAGAAATTCATCTTTTCTCAAATATAAGAGACGATGTTCTGCACGAAAAACTGAGGTATTTAGATAAACAAATATTCTAGTATAAAAGGGCATTTTGTAGAGATGAATTGCCCCTTTTTTACTATGGCAGATATTTGCACTATGCCTAACAGTGAGTGTGAAGCGAGTTGTGAATAAAGCTGCTCAGAAATAATATGGAGAAGATAATAAATTATCGCTCTCAAAACTGGTGGTCAACGTCTGCATGCACATATTATTCTCACATATAAAAAATATAAGTGGCCTGATGGGCATCGAAATCTCTTTTATAATGGTAAGAGGTGAGTGGTCTAACCAATTCTCCAAAGCAAGTTTTAAATGNTGATGGGCATCGAAATCTCTTTTATAATGGTAAGAGGTGAGTGGTCTAACCAATTCTCCAAAGCAAGTTTTAAATGTGTGGTTCTGTGTTGTATAGTAGATGTTGACTGTGAAACCAATATTCCTAGTAAAAGAAAAATTTGTGCCTGCAAAATTTAATTTCAGTCACATCTGTTTTGAAAGTTATGGGGCTCACCAAATCGTAAAAAAATTTCGTTTTAGAGTGCCCAAAACACAACATATAGTATTTCTGGACCAGGCAAAAGGCATCACATAAAATAAATAAAACACAAAAAAAAATATATAACCATAAATATAACATTTTTATATATTCCATATATTCCTTATATCGTAAATTAAAATTTCCACATGCTTGCTGATTGTAATGACTGTAGATCCATTCACAGTTTTTAAACCAGTACACAGCATTGTTGAAACAGGTATCGATCCTAACACATGGTGTTTTCAAGTAAGAGGAAGAACATTGCTTTTACAGGAACTGAAATTATTTCTTTTTCCGAATTATCGCCGTTCGATTGCTGTGCAACAGCTACTGCAGCAAAAAATTACACAATGATGATTCTTCACAATCTCTCACTTTTCTCATGTCGACGGGCAGTGTAACCGTAATTTTGCACCGAATCATAGTGATTCAGTCATGAACTTCCATCGCACCCGTATTCGAACTTGACCACATCTTTCTTGTTTGCAGACGAGAAGCCCTTTTGAGACATGGGTTAGATGCGGGTGTCAAACTCAGTGAAGTACCTTGCTTCCACAACCATGTCGTCACAAATATCCTGTGTTCGAATATGGTACAGGATCGAATCCGTTTCCAAATATAAAAGCTCCAGGATTTCTCCGTACCAAACCTTCATCACGTCATAGTGGAATCGGTACATAAAAATTTTTGACATGTTGAGCACCACGAACCCCACATATAGGAGTTTGTCGGAAATTATGGATTCGTGCTGCAGTCGAGTCAGGGAAAGAGATTCGTCGTAAATCTATCGGTTCAGGAATGTTGACTTGGTTACCAATTTTTCAAATGTTTTTTGCTGCAAACCAATCCCATTTTTTGACATTTTCTCTTGTGCTCCATCAATATCCCAAAAGTAAAATTTTTAACATATTTTAAAAATTTCCTTCTCGATGTCGTTGGTGGCCGCCTGTCATTTCGCAGTGTTGAGCTAGATGTTAGTATTTAGCCATGTTCCTTGCTCAGACAGGAGCATGCAAAGAACATTGTTGAGCTTCAATATATGACATAGTGCTATTTTCAGGTTGTAATAGTAGACAATACAGCTTTTTTGTCTTTGAGAGTCATCATCAGTTCTGGATTCTTGGAGCAGGGCACCCTTTTTTGACAGATACGAATGATAGGTCCTTGTAGTCTTCATGCTGAGCTGTGGGGTACTCGAAAACGACCTCTAGGATGTACCCAGTGTTACCATCATCGGACCCACACATGATGTCAATGTCTGTGCTGATCCACTGTAAATTTCATTTAGGGAGGGGTAGAGACATGGAACTTCCATACAAGTTGTTGGCATCCTGGAACTAAACAAGTATGGAAGTTTCTCTGGGATTGTATGTTTCTGGCGCAAAGATGTGGTTTGCCGCCACTTGGTTTTTGACAAACAGTGTCTTGCCACCACAGACCATTTCTTCAATAAACATTTACATGTCGAAATCGGCGATTCTCTTCAGATGTATCTCCGTCATCCGAAGCATTGAATTGAAAGCAAACCCTGGAGCACTTATATAGGCTGCACAATCGAGCTTGTACATGGAAATACCCAAGTCCCTGAAATTTTCAAAGACATCAGCCAGGATGAGCACATGTGTCAAGTACAAGTCCGAATACTTTCCCATGTTCGCACAGTTGATTGTTTCCCATACCATTTTTATATGAGCATAATCTTCGACAGTGATGTCGGTGCCAGTCAGCAAGTTGTGGAACGCTTCTTTTGCAGGCAGTTGTGGCTCTTCCAACTTCTCACTGCTGTTGATGTAATCGTATCGAAACACGCCTTTGTGTGTAACGAATGACAGTTTGTTAAGCACAAATAACTTCTACATGTAATTCAATTTTGAATGCAGCAGGTACTTGGCCAGGAATGCCACACCACGGGCCATGAACATGAATGTAAAAAAAATGCAAAGAAATTTTGTCTCCTCGCTACTTAGAAAACACTACCATTTTCTCGCTCGTGCATGGAATGATGAAGATGTGTTTAATATCGTATCCGAGATGCCTGACTTCTCGCTCGTGCATGGAATGACGAAGATGTGTTTCATATCGTATCCAAGCTGCCTGATGATGAAATTATATTTTTAGCCTAGATTAAGGAAGAATACAATGAGATTATTCNCATATCGTATCCAAGCTGCCTGATGATGAAATTATATTTTTAGCCTAGATTAAGGAAGAATACAATGAGATTATTCTGTTTTGGCGCAGAAGATTTTAGCTGTTGCATGGAGACCAGTTAAGTGGTCATGGTCCCACACTGTATAATTTTCTACTGTGAACATCAATTCGCCGTAGCAGCATCTCATCGCACGTAATTAGCTTGCTTTTTCAGTTGGTGTGAGCTGAAGCATATGTTTTGAAGTTATTAAAATCTCTTTGACTGCATTGCCAATATCCTCTATCGCTTCCATGAAGTGCTTCTTCACATTCCAACCTCCATGCAGTGCTGGATCTATAGCCAATGACTAGGCGAGCGATTCGGGAATTACATAATTTTCGACTGGCATGTATATGAAATAGTTGTATGCTTCGTGCTTCTTGTAGGTGTACTTGTATGAGTGGTTGAGAACTGGTTCACAGGTCTGAATGGGATTGAGCAAGGCCTCTAAGTCTGCATAGGCGACGATTGGTAAGTTATTCATTTGATGGTAGTTCTTCAATTTCGATACTGGAGGTTTTTCATCCTTCTCTGGCTTTGGCATCTCTATTCTCGCTGCAGCATTTTCTTTGCAGTATTTTATGTCTTCTTCTAAACACAATTTGTCAGATTGTCTTGATTTTCTCGTCAGGTTTTTGATAAAATATAAAGCACCGCTTACATATATGTATTTTATTCTTTTGAGCCAATACTTAGGGACACATAAGATGCAAACAGTCCTCAATGTATATATAATGCGAGTTTCGTCTTCAGTTGTTAGTAGTAGCACATTAAAAAGTATTTTTTTTCTTCTTCCACAACTCGTATGGACACGATATTTATCTTGGTGCTGAGCAAGTAAACATTCACTGATACAGCAGGATTGTTCTTCTGTAAGTCTTTCATTTGATGCAGCAGTGTCGAGAGTTCCATTCCAGAGAAGACTTGAGGGGGATGTATCTAGCAGGCAGGCATGTGGTAGAGTTTGTTATTCGTGTTTATAACAGCATGTAGCGGTTACAGCTTGTTAATTTGCACGTTCAGGTAGAAAACTTCAGACAACACCCACCCCGATCCACACTACTTGTATGTTTCTTCATCTTCACATATTTTTCCNCATATCGTATCCAAGCTGCCTGATGATGAAATTATATTTTTAGCCTAGATTAAGGAAGAATACAATGAGATTATTCGGTTTTGGCGCAGAAGATTGTAGCTGTTGCATGGAGACCAGTTAAGTGGTCATGGTCCCACACTGTATAATTTTCTACTGTGAACATCAATTCGCCGTAGCAGCATCTCATCACACGTAATTAGCTTGCTTTTTCAGTTGGTGTGAGCTGAAGCATATGTTTTGAAGTTATTTAAATCTCTTTGACTGCATTGCCAATATCCTCTATCGCTTCCATGAAGTGCTTCTTCACATTCCAACCTCCATGCAGTGCTGGATCTATAGCCAATGACTAGGCGAGCGATTCGGGAATTACATAATTTTCGACTGGCATGTATATGAAATAGTTGTATGCTTTGTGCTTCTTGTAGGTGTACTTGTATGAGTGGTTGAGACCTGGTTCACAGGTCTGAATGGGATTGAGCAAGGCCTCTAAGTCTGCATAGGCGACGATTGGTAAGTTATTCATTTGATGGTAGTTCTTCAATTTCGATACTGGAGGTTTTTCATCCTTCTCTGGCTTTGGCATCTCTATTCTCGCTGCAGCATTTTCTTTGCAGTATTTTATGTCTTCTTCTAAACACAATTTGTCAGATTGTCTTGATTTTCTCGTCAGGTTTTTGATAAAATATAAAGCACCGCTTACATATATGTATTTTATTCTTTTGAGCCAATACTTAGGGACACATAAGATGAAAACAGTCCTCAATGTATATATAATGCGAGTTTCGTCTTCAGTTGTTAGTAGTAGCACATTAAAATGTATTTTTTTTCTTCTTTCACAACTCGTATGGACACGATATTTTTCTTGGTGCTGAGCAAGTAAACATTCACTGATACAGCAGGATTGTTCTTCTGTAAGTCTTTAATTTGATGCAGCAGTGTCGAGAGTCCCATTCCAGAGAAGACTTGAGGGGGATGTATCTAGCAGGCAGGCATGTGGTAGAGTTTGTTATTCGTGTTTATAACATCATGTAGCGGTTACAGCTTGTTAATTTGCACGTGCAGGTAGAAAACTTCAGACAACACCCACCCCGATCCACACTACTTGTATGTTTCTTCATCTTCACATATTTTTCCNGCAGGTAGAAAACTTCAGACAACACCCACCCCGATCCACACTACTTGTATGTTTCTTCATCTTCACATATTTTTCCTTTGCAGGATTTTACGATTGTTTCGATTTTACCAGTCTTATACAGAGGTAAATCGCTGTCCTGAATGATCTTTTGTCTGTATCTTTGCTTCGTGTATTCGGTTTCGCACAATAACCCTCCAGCCATGTATTAAATTTAATTGGGCCCTGCTCTCGTACTTTTTTGGTGAGTTGTCTGACGATATTTTTCTTTGTGAAAGCCAAATATGTACAAATATATTTTGACGATCTGCTCTTGTTTTGCCCGACACACTGCTTTGAATTGCACCAGAAATCAGTTTCGGGCTCCACGAAACCATTAGCATTAACGTTCCCAGACACTTCCATCATTCTTGTGTGTGGCTGTTGCTCACATGATTGTGGAGTATATTTTCGAGATAATAGTTTAATTGATGATGAAGACCAAACACAATTCATATTGGCAGGCATAGTACCTGTAGATTTACGGGTTGCCATGTGTCTGTGCACATTATGGGAGAGAGAAAGAGAGACACACACAGTTGAAATAATATTTTTTTAAAGTACGTTATTTACAATAACTTTTTTACTCGTGGTTCCTTTATAGTGTCCTTAAAATAAATATATATAATTTTAACCCTTGTCTGGTGGGAGGGGGGTTNTTTACTCGTGGTTCCTTTATAGTGTCCTTAAAATAAATATATATAATTTTAACCCTTGTCTGGTGGGAGGGGGGTTTAAAAATTACCATGTTTTTCCTAGTTCCTAAACAAATGTATGAAAATCTACCATGGATGTATTGGGAAGAGAAATAAACTGAAGCATTTGTATTAAGGTACTTGTACCCAATATGGACAGTGCTCTCAATATGGACACCCCTAATATCTTTAGAAGTAACAATTTTGNTTTACTCGTGGTTCCTTTATAGTGTCCTTAAAATAAATATATATAATTTTAACCCTTGTCTGGTGGGAGGGGGGTTAAAAATTACCATGTTTTTCCTAGTTCCTAAACAAATGTATGAAAATCTACCATGGATGTATTGGGAAGAGAAATAAACTGAAGCATTTGTATTATTACTCAATGTGCGTATACACCGAAGTGTTGATCCGGAAGCATTTGTCAATGGTGTTTCATCTCTCCTTTAAAATACGAAAAAATAATCGATGGAATTATCTTTTCTGGCAATGGTTGATAGAGGGATTTTGCTGCATATGGTGTAAAAGCATTGAAATTATTTTTCAGGCGCTAATAAGGCAAGAATTCAAACGTGAAAAAAAGTTTTCTATTCATACTATAATACAATTTTTATTTGCTTGTGCTGTCGTTTCATGTTTTTTTTTATTTTATCATCTGAATCTTGACAGGCGAGGACATCGGGAACCATACTATGATTACAGAACAGCTTGTTACAGGGACGTGCACATTACCCAGTTTTAGGTTATTCAGGCCCTCATTTCTTATAAAAACCGCACGTATTACCATCATGAATTTAACTCGATGATTTAAAATTTTTAAAGTAAAATATACCGATTTGATGGCAAACTGGTGGGAATGGTGAAGCTAAAACAAAGAGAGACAGGAGATGGTAGATTAAAAGATAGATGGAAAGAGAGATGAAAGAGAGAACGAGAAAGTGAGAGAGCGAAAGAGCCAAAGGGGGAAAGAGAGCTAGAGAGGGAAAGTGAGAGGGAGATAGATTTAGATGGAGAAATAGCTCTGCATGTTTTCGCGAATAATGCAAAGTTTCAGCACAACTATAAAAATTACTTGATATTTAAATTTAAAGAAAAATGGTACAATAAATAAATTACATATGGTTTTAACATTACATAAAAATTCAACTTTCAGTTCCATTAAGTTTTTTTAAATTTGGATTCAATAAATTCTATAATTATAGCTAAATGAAATTCTACACCACATATATTTTACATGCAAGTGCTCTGCTGGATGAAAAAAGTTTTATCAAATCGGATAATAAATACATATATTTGATTTGAAATACCCGATGCCTATAAAGTGTTATGGCTGTCGGATTCCAGGAACTGAATACTATGTGTACAGAGTTAGTGAATATAACTACTGCGCTCCTTCAGTTAGCCCACCACCTCGAGGCAGCTCGAAGTCCCCTCACTGCCACACAGCTGCTTAGCCGCACAACTTTCCCGCGGCAAAACCCCATTTAAAATAAATTGCGCCCATAGCCCCATATATACACTAGAAACATTAAAATGCCCACATTTATGAGCCCCTAAAATATTGCCAATGTATAAAACACAAAAAAGGGTCCAGTAACATATTATGACAAGAAACATGTACCGTAATGTGTTCAAGTGTTTGCGCATTTGCTTATATAGCATTCTACTTGGCCAGTTCACTGATAGCAAAGAATTTTCCATTACATTTTGGTCACTTAGTGTTTATTTTGAGTTCTCTCGAATAAGTGTTTCCTTATTATTTTTTATCACATTGACTGTATAAGCCAATACAGTTTTTATTGAAACTGTAATGAGGTAAATACAACATGCAGCCTATTTTCAGGACTTTTAGATCGATTATGACATTTTCAGAATAAGTATAAATTTTTATTTAATTTATAAAACTAACTGTGTCTAACAAACATCAACCTAGAAAAGAAGACAAGGTAGTTAATACAAAACATAACCCAGGTACAACCAAAATCCTGAAGCTACTGATAACTAATGAGACTACTTTCATCTACATGGGTGCAAATAAATTTCAGTGAAGTTCTTGAAAGCTTAAATGGTAGGTATTCGTTGACGTCTCTTTGACAAAAATATTATTAGATATGAAACCAGAAACATGTGAAACAGTACAAAGGCAATCAAAATACACGAGTAACTTACCCAGATTCGAATTCAGAAAAACTCATAAACTTAAGCTAGCTTCCAATCAAATGAATGCCATTCAGAAAATAAGTAACTTGCAAACATAAAACATATACATTAATATAGCCTACCACAGAACAACTTCTTCCCCAAATTTGAAATATATCGATTGATTTTTTTGCGAGCTAAGGTCTGAAAACTATATTACTTCAAGTGGGGTTATCTCATAAAATGGCAGAGAAATGAGCCTTTACATAGACAATTTTGGTGGATATAACTGATACTGTCAGCAAACAAAGTTAAGTTGAAATTTGTTTTGCAGTTTCGTAGGTAAACAATTTGGAACTTGACGCTACTCGGCTCCTTGTGATATGATGTACAGGAAGGTACCAGACACAGACTATAATGTTCCTTGAATGTTGAATAGGGTATATCAAACAATAACTCCATAACGTCTTGGATTTAGCAGGTTTATTTGAGCGGAAAGTCATACACATATTCCCGGAACCTACCACTACTTTTCCGGGAATACCCTCATACATTCCCGGAACTTCTCCTCCTATTGACCCGGGAATCTACGCATACTCTCTCGGACATACTGATTTTACCCTGCGAGTTAAAAGCCTGAAGGGCTGATTACAGTGCTCTGGCTAACGTTTCCGACATCTTANGTTAAAAGCCTGAAGGGCTAATTACAGTGCTCTGGCTAACGTTTCCGACATCTTAGGGGGCACTTGGCGATGGGACACGTCCCTGAGTGGCGACATTTGTACTTATCTGTATTTGTTGTTGGATTGTTGTTCTGGCAGTAGTTTGAGGTCTGGTGAGTTGGTCGCCCTTTTACAGGCCCTCGGACTGGCTGTTCCGTGTTCTCTCCCATTCCATTCTCGGTATCGCCCTCTACATCCCAACGTGATGTTCTGTCGACATCCGGCGCCGTCTACTTCCTCTTGGGGTGGTGCCTCTCGTGAGGCCACCACTCGACTCCCTGGTTCGGTCTCGCGCTTCGCATCCCGATTGGGTGATACGACTGTTCTGACTGATTCTAACGGACTCGGGTACAGCGCCTCCCGGCGCACTGAGATACTGGACGACTGTCCCGATATGACTGACCCCTTAACATCACCTCATTTCCGGCGGCTCACAGCGCATGGAGTTACTGGACGATTGTCTACATCAGTGACTCTCCTCTCGGGATGGTAATATGACTCACCCTAACTCAATGACTCTGCCGGGGTTCGAACCCTGGTCTCGGTGTGCGATATCACTGACACGACTGACACAACTCACACACTCGTTCAACTGCTCGACTAACTGATTGATTATGACGAGGGACTCCGGAGAGCCCCTCCACAAGACATACGCATCTCGGCGTCACGGCGGACGACTCACTCGACTAATGTGATAAAACTGACCCCCTCCTTGTCTCGCAAGTTGACTTTTAAACTCTCTGGATCTACTCCCAGATTCACAAATGTGTGCCCCTTGTTAGGGTGACGAGGGGTGGAAAGTGCCGAACAATGACCCACTTCCTCCACATGTCAGGACTCTTGTTGTTGGAGGGGGAAGGAGGGTGCACCTGCGGCCCTATGGCCAAACATTGTCAGCTCTTCTCCTGCGTTTTGCTTGGGGAGGGTGTGGACTCGTGGCACTACTGCCATGCTCTGTCAGCCTTTTTCTGGTGTAAACTAGTGTTGGTTAGGCGAAACTCAGCTTACCTCGGTATTTCTTCGGCGATATGTTAGCTCTGCCCTCCTTGGCACATGCCTTAATTTCCTCATGTGGTTTTGCTCGGGTTGGGGTAGGGGTTCGAGGCAACCTTGACATGTGTAAATTACATATCTGTCCTCTTGGCCGGCTTATCCTAGCCGCATGTGTTTTCCGCGGCGCATGTCAACTGTAGGTACTCGTGGGGGTTGTGTAAGCGATGCTTCTACTTACAATNTCCTCTTGGCCGGCTTATCCTAGCCGCATGTGTTTTCCGCGGCGCATGTCAACTGTAGGTACTCGTGGGGGTTGTGTAAGCGATGCTTCTACTTACAATATGTGTAATGCGTTAACTCCCGTGGCTGCTACGGAGCTGACACAACCACGCCAAATTTTCGGTTTGTGGTTACATCTCTGGCACGCTCCCATTCTGTATTTTCTTCTCTCCACGCTCGCCTCCCGCTCTTGTTACCCGCGCGACTAGCGCAGTGCGGCATTATCTTGTGTCCGCCCTGCATCTCGCTGACAGCAGTGGCCTAGTTTCTCTCCCTGTCTTTTTTCCTTCTCTCGTCTTAATCTGGTCTCCCAGCTGTCATCACTCAAGCTCCAAGGTCGTGCGCCTCTGTTAGCTTATCAGGTGTGCTGGCTTGGCTGTTATGGGAATGTATTAACCTGGGTTCTGCGATTGCAAACACTGCTGACGGCTGGCTATCTACAATGTACGAATTATTTTTCAAACTCTTTGCAGGCCGCAACACACTGGGGAATATAATGCTATCTTCTAAGTTTATTAGGACTGTAAAAACACATAATCTACTAGTCCACGGCATTAGGGGGTGGCACAAAAGCTGACGGATGCTATTATAGGGCCTATTTATGCAATGGACAGCACGGCACTGAACAAGTGTAACCTCTTGCTACACATTTCAACTCGCAAAAACAAAACATACACAGGATGATACACATCTTGTCTCGGACTCTCTTACATTAATACAATAAATATTTGTACAGTCTAACACAGTTACAGAAAATGCCCTAGGTGATCTGTCCAGACCACAGTAATTTTACAGTACTTATTTTGGTCTTCTATGCTTCTGTTCCCTGGTAAATCGGGGACTTTCTTGAACATAGACAAACAATTATGTGGCAGATGGCCGGTAATGGGCACAGATGTCTGACAGCATTTACATGTAGTGACGTGGTTCTTTGTTACTGGTAAGGGCGACTTCACAGGCCATCAAAAGAAGAAAAGAAAAACACTCTTAATAGCTTCTCCACCGATCCTCCGAGCTGTCTGATGTTGGGGCAGAAGTAAAAAATACACTTCTCTTACGTCCTAAGTTCAAACTAATTGACTGTACTCTGCCGCCTTTTACGAGCGGTCTTGAAAAAACAAACATATTTTATACTCTGGCAATATAAACACACTACAAAACTCGGCTGATAGCATATATTCCTACCTTATATATTTAGTAAACACAGGTAAAACAAGTAAAAACATGGTATCGGCATCTGGCCATTTAAGGCTCTGGGGTCCTGCTCTTTTTACTCGTCGCACTCCGGCGTCACACACATTATAGCCTGACTGAGGACCTATATGTGGTAAACACAGATAAAACTAAAAACACTTAGTCGCACTTAAGTTCCGGCGTCTTGTCGGGCATCCCTCCTCTTGTTCTTTACTCTCAGTGGGTCACATGATGTAAACAGACCTACCTCATGTCACACAGAGTCTGTTTCTGTCACTTTAGGAGCACTTCACCCCGCAATGGGGATATTTGCTCGGGTTCGGTTCTTTGTCGGTGTATTTACCTTCGCTTCCTCGCGGTCACCTACTTTCTCGTCCACTTTCTGCCTCCATTCGCTTGCTTTCANGTCGGTGTATTTACCTTCGCTTCCTCGCGGTCACCTACTTTCTCGTCCACTTTCTGCCTCCATTCGCTTGCTTTCAGTCTCCCTTCACTTCCGTCTTCGCTCTCACTCGCTTTTTCCCGTTCGCTCGTACTTTCTTCTTCACTCCCCCGTCCACTTCCTCTCGCTACTTCCTCTTTGCTCGCCCGTCTGCTTCCTCTCTCTTCGTCTTCTTCAGATGCTCATTCCCACGTGTGTATAACCTAAGGCCTGGTAGGTGCTCCGGCTGCCNTCCTCTCTCTTCGTCTTCTTCAGATGCTCATTCCCACGTGTGTATAACCTAAGGCCTGGTAGGTGCTCCGGCTGCCGTTATCACCTGGAGCTCTTGGGGGCATGAGATAACACTAGGACTATATTGCTTATTGCTTTTGCCCGCTATGTGCACATGTTACTATCCACCTTCCGGTGAACTAGGTAATCGGCCGGCCAGCACGGTTGCTCACCCGACTGCCTGACCTATTAACTCACATCATTTTTCACTGTACAGTGGAANTCCTCTCTCTTCGTCTTCTTCAGATGCTCATTCCCACGTGTGTATAACCTAAGGCCTGGTAGGTGCTCCGGCTGCCCTTATCACCTGGAGCTCTTAGGGGCATGAGATAAAACTAGGACTATATTGCTTATTGCTTTTGCCCGCTATCTGCACATGTTATTATCCACCGTCCGGTGAATTAGGTTATCGGCCGGCCAGCACGGTTGCTCACCCGACTGCCTGACCTATTAACTCACATCATTTTTCACTGTACAGTGGAAGTGACCTTTGTTCTCTCGTTTCGCTCTTGTTTCCGCTCCTCTCTAAATTCTGCACTATTACTTTCTCTCGTTCTCTTTGTCCACCAACCGGTTGGCTAGTAGACTACTTCGACTACTATTCTCCAGTCCGCTCCTCGTTAACTTCCTTTGTTCTCCCATCTTGCTCTCTCGAACTAGCTCTCTAGAATTTTCTTCTCCCGCTCGTCCTCGTTAATTCCTAGTCTGTTGGCCTCGTAACTGTAACTCGTGGCAGGCTAATGCTGTAGTGGGGGCCACAGGGTTTTAGACTCGCCGAAGTCGGTTCTAGTTTGACTTGCTCGTTATGGGCGAGGTATACTCTGGTTCTTGTTTCTGTCTATACAGACTTAACTACACCCATCGTTGGGTGCCAATAATAACTTGATACTACTCGCCTCCTTGTGATATGATAAACAGGAGGGTCATAGGGTCTGAGTTATTTTTACCAGGCACAGACCATAAGGTGCCTTGAATAATGAATAGGGTATATCAAACAGTTACTCCATAATGTCTTGGTTTCAACAGGTTTTTTTGACCAGAAAGTCATACACACATTCCCGGAAACTGCCACTACTTTTCCGGGAATACCCTCATACATTCCCGGAACTTCTCCTATTGTTCCGGGAATCTACACATATTCTCTCGGACATACAGATTTTACCCTGCGAGTTGTGACCCTGAAAGACTGAATACAGTGCTGTGGCTAACATTTCCGATGTATTGTGGGACACTAGGCGACGGGACACGTCCCTGAGTGGCGACATTGATACTTTTCTGTATTTGTTGTTGGGATGTTGTTCCGGCGGTAGTTAGAGGTCTGGTGAGTTAGGTCGCCATTTTACAGCCCTTCGGACTGGCTGTTCCGTGTTCTCTCCCCTTCCGTTCTCTGTATCGCCCTCTGCGTCCCGACGTTATGTTCCATCGCCCTCCGGCGCTGTCTACTTCTTCTTGGAGTGGTTCCTCTCATGAGGCCACTACTCGACTCCCTGGTTCGGTCTCGCGCTTCACGTCCCAATTAGGTGATACGACTCTTCTGGCTGATTCTAAATTACTCTGGTCCAGCGCCTCCTGGCGCACTGAGTTACTGGATGACTGTCCCGATATTANAGACTGAATACAGTGCTGTGGCTAACATTTCCGATGTATTGTGGGACACTAGGCGACGGGACACGTCCCTGAGTGGTGACATTGATACTTTTATGTATTTGTTGTTGGGATGTTGTTCCGGCGGTAGTTAGAGGTCTGGTGAGTTAGGTCGCCATTTTACAGCCCTTCGGACTGGCTGTTCCGTGTTCTCTCCCCTTCCGTTCTCTGTATCGCCCTCTGCGTCCCGACGTTATGTTCCATCGCCCTCCAGCGCTGTCTACTTCTTCTTGGAGTGGTGCCTCTCATGAGGCCACTACTCGACTCCCTGGTTCGGTCTCGCGCTTCACGTCCCAATTAGGTGATACGACTTTTCTGGCTGATTCTAAATTACTCTGGTCCAGCGCCTCCTGGCGCACTGAGTTACTGGATGACTGTCCCGATATTACTGACTCCTTAACACCGCCTCACGTCTTGTGCCTCCCGGCGCACAGAGTTACTGGACGAATGTTTACATCACTGACTTTCCTCTCGGCATGGTAATATGACTCACCCTAGCTCACTGACTCTGCCAGGGTCCAAACTTCTCGCCTTGGTGTGCGATATAACTGACTCGACTGATGCAACTCACGCACTCGTTCAACTGCTCGACTAACTGACCGATTCTGATGAGGGGCTCCGGAGAGCTCCTCCACCCGACGTACGCCTCTCGGCATNGGAGAGCTCCTCCACCCGACGTACGCCTCTCGGCATAATGATGGACGACTCACTCGACAAATGTGATTTAACCGACCCTCTCCTTGTCTCGCATGTTAGCTTTTAAACTCTCTGGATCGCCTCCCAGATTCACACATGTGTATCCCTTGTTAGGAGGAAGCGGGGTGGAAGGTGCAGTACAATGACCCACTTCCTCACCATGCCAGGACTCTTGTTGTTGGAGGGGGGAAAGGATGTGCCCCTGCAGCCCTACGGCCAAATGTTTTCAGTTCTTCTGCCGCATTTTGCTAGGGGAGGGTGTGGTACTACTGCCATGCTGTCAGCCTTTTTCTTGTGTAAACTAGCATTGTATCGGTGAAACTCAGCTTCCCTCGGTATTTCTTCGGCGATATGTTATCTCTGCCTTCCTTGGCACGCGGTTTTGCTCGGGTTGGGGTGGGGGTAAGAGGCAACCTTGACACATGTAAAATACCTATATGTCCTCTGGGTCAGCTTATCCTTGCCGCACGTGTTTTCCGCGGCGCGTGTCAACTGTAGGTGCTCGGGGTGACTCACAATGGCGGGGGAGGGGGTGTTTCAACGATGCTTCTATTTACAATATGCATTAAATGTCATTCTAAAATATTTATATGGCCAACATTTTGAAAATATGTGTTTCTGACCCTCTAAAAATTCATCAGTTTACATAACCTGCCATAGCGATAATTATTTGTGAAATTTGGTATTAATGGATTGTTTTTTGGAGATCACATAATTTTAATTTGTAAAGTGATACTATTTTATAAAATAGCTGACAAGAGAAATTTTTTGTTGAAACATTTCACTGCTGTAATACATATAGCCATCATGCAAAGTTTCATTGGAATTAATTGAAAGGTTTCGACGATATAACACACGAAACTAAAATAGCTATATTCCGTCCATTTTGTAAATATGTGTCTAGCATACCTTAAACTATTTCAGTTAAAATTACCTAATGCAGTACTACTTGTTTGCGGTATTTGGTAGGAATCAGCAAATTTGTTCCCGAGATATGACAATACTTTATTTATTCGTGTGGCACTATCTTACAAAATGGAGGACAAAAAAGGCTCCGCATAAACACATTTGATATTTGTTACGTATACTCCCAAAACACTAAGTTAAGTTGCAATGACTAAATGGTTTCGAAGATATAGCATACTATTTTAAAATAGCTAGATCGCCACTATTTTGAAAATAGGTGTCTGACATACTTGAAACATATTTCTACATATCAACTGCGGCAGCACTACTTGATTACCAAATTTGGTAGGAATCTGTTTCTCGAGAAATTGCACAAAAACTTTATACCTTATTTATGTTATCATACAAAATGGTGGTTAAAGGTTGTTATTTTAACTTATTTGATGCTTGTAATAGATATTTGGTTGCAAATGGTCAAATGGTAAATAAATAAACCTAAAATATTTGTATGGCTGCCATTTTAAAAATAAGTGCATAATAAAGTTTATTTCCTTTCATTTACTTGTCCTATTAAAGTTTTACTTACTTGGTAAATTTTAAGAAATTGGTTATATAATTTTCGAAATATAACATAAAAGCCTTATTTTTTCTTGTGAGGCTTTCTTCCAAAATGGTGGGCAAAAGTTGTTATTTGGCTTACATCAAAATTTGGTTGATATTTGTCAAACAGTATGGTAGTAAAACCAAATAAACCTACAATATTTGTATGGCCACCATTTTGAAAATAAGTGTATAATTAGTTCCATTACCTTTCTAATTATAGTATTACTTATGTGCTAAATTTGGCGAAAATAGGTTGAGTATTTATCGAGATATAATGTAAAATCAAAACTTTTTAATGTGGATTTATCTTCCGAAATGGCTGAGAAACAATAATATTCACCTCCGGATTTAAATGCTTACGACTTGCGCTGTCAGCATACACATTTGGTTAAAATAGGTTGATTGGTTTCCGAGATATGATATACCGCCTTAAATTTTTTATGGCCATCATTTTGAAAGTAAGTGCTTGGCATGATGGAAAACTATAAAAGTCAGGTGTACTTACTTTGTATTATTTGTGTAAGGAGTTTGTTGATGTTCGGTTCACACGTTCAAAAATTGAAGGGGCAACACACACATAAAGCACCCTCAGCACAAACATTCACCCACATATGTACACCACATACACACACACACACACAGACACACAGCCAGGAAAATGAACTCATAAGCCTTTCTTTCCTTTGGATAGTAGGCTAAAAAACAGATACCCAAGGTATATGTAACATAATTATATAAATCAACCTATACTTCTTAGACACAATAAATGAAAAACATTCATTAGAGTAAGGGCAGGCACAGAAATCCAGTCATCCAGCCATCAGATCAGGAAATATTTTTGTAATTCATAGATAATTCAGATAATTCATATCTTATATAAATGCATAATCTATACAAATAAAATATTTAACACATAGAATTATATATTGACTAGGTGTCATTATGTTTACTTCTTTTTCGTTTTACGTTGGCTGTATCGTACTGATCCGCCTGGATAGTTATTTTTATGTCTTGGATAAGCCTACGATTAAGAGTAAAGCGTATTCTCAAGAGAGACACCCAAAGTCGAAAGTGTTAAGAGCTCTCGAATACTGGGTAGTTTTTTAACCATCAATATATCATACCTTAAGGGTAAGTACAACATTCTCTTAATGATTGATGGCAATGCTACGTGTAATTTTGAGAACAATTTTTGTTAAATCAATGTTTTTTATCCATATAAAATTCGATAAAATTGCAAACTTTTATGTAAAAAAAAAAGGCTACAAGGATAATTTTTTCATTTTAAAAATATGCAAATATAATTCTAAGAAAATGTATCTTTTCATAAGTCTTTAAACATTTACAGGTAGTTCTNAGTCAGGTGTACTTACTTTGTATTATTTGTGTAAGGAGTTTGTTGATGTTCGGTTCACACGTTCAAAAATTGAAGGAGCAACACACACATAAAGCACCCTCAGCACAAACATTCACCCACATATGTACACCACATACACACACACACACACAGACACACAGCCAGGAAAATGAACTCATAAGCCTTTCTTTCCTTTTGAGAGTAGGCTAAAAAACAGATACCCAAGGTATATGTAACATAATTATATAAATCAACCTATACTTCTTAGACACAATAAATGAAAAACATTCATTAGAATAAGGGCAGGCACAGAAATCCAGTCATCCAGCCATCAGATCAGGAAATATTTTTGTAATTCATAGATAATTCAGATAATTCATATCTTATAAAAATGCATAATCTATACAAATAAAATATTTAACACATAGAATTATTTATTGACTGGGTGTCATTGTGTTTACTTCTTTTTCGTTTTATGTTGGCTGTATCGTACTGATCCGCCTGGATAGTTATTTTTATGTCTTGGATAAGCCTACGATTAAGAGTAAAGCGNTGTTGGCTGTATCGTACTGATCCGCCTGGATAGTTATTTTTATGTCTTGGATAAGCCTACGATTAAGAGTAAAGCGTATTCTCAAGAGAGACACCCAAAGTCGAAAGGATTAAGAGCTCTCAAATACTGGGTAGTTTTTTAACCATCAATATATCATACCNAGAGAGACACCCAAAGTCGAAAGGATTAAGAGCTCTCAAATACTGGGTAGTTTTTTAACCATCAATATATCATACCCTAAGGGTAAGTACAACATTATCTTAATGATTGATGGCAATGCTACGTGTAATTTTGAGAACACTTTTTGTTAAATCAATGTTTTTTATCCATATAAAATTCGATAAAATTGCAAACTTTTATGTAAAAAAAAGGCTACAAGGATAATTTTTTAATTTTAAAAATATGCAAATATAATTCTAAGAAAATGTATCTTTTCATAAGTCTTTAAACATTTACAGGTAGTTCTNAATTTTAAAAATATGCAAATATAATTCTAAGAAAATGTATCTTTTCATAAGTCTTTAAACATTTACAGGTAGTTCTGTCATAAATATTACCTTCTGAATATATAGGTATTGAACGACTCATGTTTACAGATGGAACTTGAAGAGTGGTATCCGAGTGCCTGGAATGTGTGGACGCCCTGTTTCCATGGGTTTCTCTGCCTCCAATTTCTCTGTCGTCGTCAAAGTACCTAAACAGAAATTAAATTTCATGATGAATGTCACAACTTGTTTTATATTATAAACTAAAGCACAATATGTCATGGTCATAAGTGCGAGAGAAAAAAATTTACTCAATTCATTATAATGAAGTGTATAATAAGTAATGAAAACACTTTCCTAAAATTTTACATATTGTATTTACTCATAGAATTGCAACTATTCATTGAACATAAATTTGATGTTACAAAATTAATTTTCAAAATTAGAAGTTAGGTGAAGAGATTATTAAAGCCTAAATAATAATAATATATTTTGTCTATAAGTGACATCACGTAAGTAATGTTGAATTAAAGAAATACTACTACTTCTTCCACTTTCCTACAAAAAGGGAATCAGTTTTATATCGTTTGTGGGTTAAGGGTAGTTAAATCAATTAAAAAAATATTATTCAATCAAGATGGCATAGAATTGTTGCTACATGCTCAAACATAATTTTTAATTCTATAAACATCGCTATTTTACTTGTTCGTAAAGTTTTCGTCATTTGCAGGAAACTTTTTACTATTTTGCAAGCATAACAAAAGAAATTTGAAAGGAAAAAGTATATGAAATTGACAATATTTTGACATAATAATGAATATTTTCAATTAAAAATTAAAAAAAGTGTTACTAAACAGAGCAAATTTGTATCCTCCCAAATGTGAGACATTTAATAATTTTTTGTTTGGAGTGTAGGTAGACATAATTTATATTCAACTAACTACTTAAAAACAATTAATTCACAGGGGCGCAACATGTGTATGCTACACCAATAGGTCATATATCTCACATAGCTAATAATATTGTTTGGGCGTCAAACAATCTTACACTCACTACAAGTGGCTTAAGACAATAGGGAAATAGGCCACCTAGAAACATTTAAACCATTCGAGTGGATGGCACGGTGTTGCTTCACATAGTCCTACATAAATATAAAATCACACCCTACAAATCCAACCGTAACAATGAAGAACTTTACTGTAAGAAGCCCATAAAATGGTAGGTATCTGTACAGTCAGTAAGGAAAAAAAATTTAACTAGAAACAACATTGTTGCATGTTATTTATTTAGTAAGCATTCGAAAACTAATAACCAAATGTTTGACTGCATTTGCGTTTATATTCTCGCAATAACTTCATGATTTAGCATATGGAATGTTTTTTCGTTACACTTTATGTTGTATATAACATACAAGTGCAAAAATGAAAATTGATATATTTCCTACGATATAGAGGGCAACGAACACTATAATTTTCGTTCAAAGACGTATCCGGATACATTAGGGACAGATAATTACAGACCGTGGACTTAAAAGTTGGTCTGCAAAGACCATGTGATGTTCAATGTATGTCACTCCACCATCATGGGGTAATGTGCAAAAAAGTGAATATGATGTGTGGTAACACTAAACATCACACATTCAATACAGTGGCTTCAATTGTGATAACAAGAATGTATAGATTTTCTTAGGGTAATAATGTACTATTACTGAGGGCTTCTAGGACAGGATACTGGAATGTGGACCTGTGGAGTCTCATGGTCAGGTGTTCATTCTCTTTCAATCTGGTTCAATATTTTCAATTTTTAACTCGACATGATCTATCTGACTTTTGAAAATACCTGTTATGCACCTAAAATTTCCCTTTTTCTCCCAACCCACCAATATTTGAAAACATGTGTAAACATTCTTGATGTTCAGTGTGGCCGAGGGACCACCGAAAAACGGGAAAACGTCAGCCACAATGAGACGTCAAGTTATAAAAAATAAAAGGTCATAAAAATATTTTAAATTTTAATTCACCATTAAACCTCATCTTCAGCTTTGTTGGAGACGAAGCTGAAGAGCGAGGTGTCGCCTCCATCTTCACCCATGAGGCATTATGGTTTTATTGTGGAGGGGAAGTTATTCACTCATCAGCCGACTGACCCTCGTCACGCATTGCTTCATGATGTGGCTCGTGCCATGCTTTAAGAAACTCGTCTCCATTTTTACCCCTGAGTTTTCATGGAATCCAGATGAGCAAAGATATTTATATTAGGCGACTTGTTTCCAGATTGGTAGTCATCTTCTTTAATATGGATGGATCATATGTTCTGGGCTGCATGGTTGTTTCACATAGATGGTTGGTATATTTGTATAGTTAGTTAGTAAAGTTGGCTGGCATCAGCTGTTATGGATAATTTCTAATGCCCGCTGATATAGGTTGTTCGTATTTCGGTGTTAGTTGGTCTGACCATTCAGAGTTTTCGTTTGGTATGGTGGGTTCGTATGGCTGGCTGGAATGTATGGATATCTTATATATTTCGTATGGAGGACTGGAATGGTTGATTCGTATGTTCAGCTGATTGGATGGTATGCATGGTTTTATGGCTGTTTCATATATTTAGTAGATAAGGTCGGATCATATGGCTTACTGTTGTGGGTGGTTTGTATGGTCGGTATGTGTGGTTTGTAGATAGTGGTGGTTATGGGTGGCCCATATGCTTGGTATGGCCACTTCATATGGGTGGCTGGTATGGAGTGTTGGTATGTTTCATATGTTTGGCTAATATGGATGTCTTGTATAGACAGTTCGTATGATTTGTTTTGCTGGGCTGTTGGCCTAGTTGGGTGGCTGGTATAAAGGGGATGGTTCGCCATTGTTGGTGGTCTGGTCGCTCTGAATGGCCATTGGATATGCTTGGGCGAATTTTTTGCAATGAATTGTGGAGTTATAGAGAATGTTTTGTGAATAATTCTGAAGATTTTGCGAAGATTTGCGAAGTTTGTGAAAGAAAATGTTATAAATGAGATTCGTATTAGTTGACTTGTTTTGAAATCAGTCGTTTTGGTCTGNCGAAGTTTGTGAAAGAAAATGTTATAAATGAGATTCGTATTAGTTGACTTGTTTTGAAATCAGTCGTTTTGGTCTGCTGGTATAGATGGTTGACATAAACCATTGGTATTGCTGTTTGGTCTTGTTCATCAGCACATTTAGTTTGGCAGTTGTTGATCTTTGAAGGAGCCAGTTTTGGGTGGAGTGAATATTGGATGTATTTGTTGATTAGCCTGTATGTTAACCAATATGGTTGGCTGGTATTGTTGGTTGGCTATGTCGTATGTTATGGTCCTTTGGTATGGTCTGCTAGTAATAGTCAGTTCTACGACTGGTCGTCCGGTCTGCATGATCAGTTGCTATTGTTGGCTGATCTATATGCATTAGACTGGTAGGCTTGAATGAGTATTCTCTATGACCGGTTTGTGCAGTTTGGAGATGTAGTTGGTTGTTTTACATGGTTGGTTCGTATTTNCGAAGTTTGTGAAAGAAAATGTTATAAATGAGATTCGTATTAGTTGACTTGTTTTGAAATCAGTCGTTTTGGTCTGTTGGTATAGATGGTTGACATAAACCATTGGTATTGCTGTTTGATCTTGTTCATCAGCACATTTAGTTTGGCAGTTGTTGATCTTTGAAGGAGCCAGTTTTGGGTGGAGTGAATATTGGATGNAGTTTGTGAAAGAAAATGTTATAAATGAGATTCGTATTAGTTGACTTGTTTTGAAATCAGTCGTTTTGGTCTGTTGGTATAGATGGTTGACATAAACCATTGGTATTGCTGTTTGATCTTGTTCATCAGCACATTTAGTTTGGCAGTTGTTGATCTTTGAAGGAGCCAGTTTTGGGTGGAGTGAATATTGGATGTATTTGTTGATTAGCCTGTATGTTAACCAATATGGTTGGCTGGTATTGTTGGTTGGCTGGTATTGTTGGTTGGCTGGTATTGTTGGTTGGCTATGTCGTCTGTTATGGTCCTTTGGTATGGTCTGCTAGTAATAGTCAGTTCTACGACTGGTCGTCCGGTCTGCATGATCAGTTGCTATTGTTGGCTGATCTATATGCATTAGACTGGTAGGCTGGAATGAGTATTCTCTATGACCGGTTTGTGCAGTTTGGAGATGTAGTTGGTTGTTTTACATGGTTGGTTCGTATTTNGGAATGAGTATTCTCTATGACCGGTTTGTGCAGTTTGGAGATGTAGTTGGTTGTTTTACATGGTTGGTTCGTATTTCAGCTGATATTGTTGGTGTGTACGGTAGGCTCATATAATTGTCTCTTATGGTAGGTCTGTAAGATAAATTCATATCACTAGGAGACATGATTGGATAGTATGGCTGGCTGGTATGATCAGTTCCCACATATGGTTAGACCGTATTATTTGTTTTGCCACATTAGTATGTTCAGTCGGTTTTGATGGGCTGTTGGCCCCTTTTTTGGTGGAGTAGATGTATTGTATGAATTATTTGTATGTTCGGTATGTATGGGCAGCTAGTAGGGTTCGCCTTGTTACCTGGTATGGTTGGTTCTAATGGCTCACTTATGTTATGTAGCTGGCTGGTTTGGTTGGCTTCTATGGTTTGTCTGTATGGATGGTTCGTATGGTCCGTTCATATGTCTGGGCGGCATGGTCGAATCGTATGGCTGGTTAGTATGGTCAGTTCGTATGGTTCGTTGGTATGACTGGTTCATATGTTTGACTGGTTTGGTTGTCTCGAATGGGTGGTTTGTATGGTTGGACTTGTGCCATTGGTATGCTCAATCGTTCTTGATGGGGAGTTGGCCTGGTTAGGAGGAACGGGTGTTTTATGTGTGTATTTAATATTTCTGGTACATATAGGTAGTATGGATGGTATGTTTACTCGGCTGGTGTGGTTGGTTTGTATGGTCGGCTGGTATGGCCAGTTATTAATGGTTATTCTGTATATTTGTTTGGTTGGCCTGGTCGGCTAGTATGGTCCTTTGGTACTGCCAGCTGCGAGTGAGATATTTTTTTATGTCTTTGCGAATATTTGCGAATATTTGCAAAACTTTTGTTTGAAGAGGTTCGTAATGGGATTCATGCCATGCGACTTTTTTCAAGATTGGTCATCATCATCTGTTGGTGCAAATAGATGATCTTTTCCATTGTTTTAGTCAGTTTTGCAAGAGTTGGTCTCGGCAGAAGCCAGTCTTGGTTGGAGTCATTCTTGGCTNATTTTCCATTGTTTTAGTCAGTTTTGCAAGAGTTGGTCTCGGCAGAAGCCAGTCTTGGTTGGAGTCATTCTTGGCTGTAGTCAGCTATAGGTTGAATCAGTCATTGGCCAGTATGGTTGGACGATATGGATGGCTTGTTTGGTTGTTTTGATGGCTAGTATGACAATATGGTATGGTCTGAGCAAATCACGAGCGAAGATAAGGGGATGTGGAGGTGGTGGCGAAATAGCCAATGGAATATAGTGGGGTGTAGGTGCTCGAACTATAGTGCATAAATGGAGCTGACTGGCTTGACTGTATTGTGAGGAGAGGGTCCATGGCATTATGTTGGTTGGGGAGGGGAGTAGAACTTATTAATTATATATACCATATGTTGGAAGCCTCTTCACCAACATGTTTGGAAATTGACGACGTGGGAGCCCTCTGGTGGTAGATACTAAAATCACTTATGACCATCACACTCTAGTGACTTGAAAACCTGTGTTAATGGGGCAATATAGTAGTCAAAGGAATATATGACTGCTTTGTGTAAGTGGAGGGGTCATGTTGCATAACGCCGAGGGATGATTGTAAGAGTTTCTGGAGAGGAGAGGAGTGGNCTTTGTGTAAGTGGAGGGGTCATGTTGCATAACGCCGAGGGATGATTGTAAGAGTTTCTGGAGAGGAGAGGAGTGGTGTTTTTGGAGTGCTTTGGGGCTGTAGTTGTGTGAAGGATTTTGGTGGTGGGGGAGGGTTTAGAGGAGGTTGCTGGTGGAGGGATTGAGTGGGTTTGCGGGAGAAGTGTAATAGATACAGGAGAATTGTGGTTATGATGAGGGGATGGGTGGAGTGGGGTTGTAGTAGTGTGGGGCAGGATGGTGGTGGGTGCCATGACTGCTGATGTGCCTGATCTGCTGGACCTGGCTCAGAGACACAAATGTTCTTTTTTGCTCTAAAAATTATGTGGCACCTCCACGGTGTGGTGTTGAATTCGTATTGCTCATTTGAGTACTCGATAGAAATATTTTCCCATATTTTGATAATTTTACACGGAGGAAGCGAATTTTTAAGCAAAATAATTAATATCTAATGTGATTTGTATGTAAAACTTAAACATTGACCATCGGATGTTACAAAATACATTATGGTGGACAGCTCTAATCTCCGACTCCCTGCTTCTTTGGATGAAGACGGACTGCATCCCAGACGATCCGTGTCCCAAAGTTTTCATAATCCTACTACTATTTTTCATTTACATATGACTAAAAAATATAGGTTTACTAAAGACTAATAAAATGGTGTCGCGACCAAAGCCTTCATTGTAGTATCGGTGATGCCACAGATATTGCGACAAAGTTTATACGATCGACTGCAATGTATATCAACATGAGAAGAGTGAATGTTTAAAGAACCTATCTTGAATGATTTTTAGTTTCGATTAATTTATAACGCATTTCGCTCGAAATGATAACTTGAATTGATATGCCAAGATTTGCAAATATAGCATTTGTTTCCCTGCCAAGTAACAGCATGTAATCACGTCGCTGCCTCCTCGTGTTAATACGCTGCATCCTTTAATCCCAGAAGATGAGGGGATTACAGACCAAAAATTTGGACTGCCAGGGTGCCATGCAGTTAGATTTTGCGAAATATATACCAGCTAAACTGGCATGTGACCTTGATAAACTTAAAATAATAAAGCAGTATTAATAGCTGTAAATACTAATCTTGAAAACGAGACTCTTCCTACAAATCAAGGGAATTTCGTTGATGCCTGTGCTGAAGAGGAAGCAGGTAATGCCTGTGTTGAAAGAAGGGTGATGATGGTGATAAAAAAGGCAGTGTCGTCACTGAAATGTAGAAAAATGAAAGGGCTGTGGAGACGATAATGAAGAAAGTGTTGTCGGTGAAGAAAATATCTATTAATTTGTATGCCCTCACACATCTTCCCACCGGCTTTGCTGGAAAAAAGTTATGTGAAGAAAGAGAAGGCGGCAGGATAACCAACTTAATATTTCTCGAAGACGCCAAAGAACTTCTTAATATAATAAAATTTTTGTTCGCTTTGCAACGAGGTGGATGTTTCTCGAAAACAAAGCAGATATCTTTAATCATCAGAGAAATTAAGGACAAAGTTTACATCAATATGACCAAATGGAACCATCCATAATCTGAAAATATTTGAGAAATGCAAAGATCAAATTTATGAAATTAGTACTGTAAGCGGAGGTCAGTTTGTGACAAATTGGGGTGACTTTATTACACATAAAATTGTGTATAGATACCCCACCCCCACTATTTAAGTTGGTTGTTTTAGATATTCAGTGGTCACAATCTAACAACTAACATTTGAAACAACCTATACGAAATTTAAAAAAAGTTAAATAATAAGGAAAAACATTAATGTCACCCACACTGTCACAAAGTGACCCCGCTAAAACGGAAGGACAATAAATTCAAATAGGTACACAAAGTAATGTAAATTTAATGTACTGTACAGTCTTTACTGCCTTTCTTAATTTTTTTTTCAGTTTTGTATAACATTTATTTGAAGAGTATTTTTACATTTAATTTATTCGATAAAGTGCGCGATGGAGAACTGCGGTTCAGTGTGGACTATTTTGACTTTCTATGGTCGTTTGAAGTCGGCTGAGTTCTATTTGACGAACGAATATATGACGAATATATTGAAAAATTTCAGGTATTAATTATTTTGAAGAATATTTTTCAATATTTCTTTTTGAAGAATATTTTTTGATAAATGGTTATTCAAATGGTGTCAAAAATATTTCAAAGAAATAAATTTGAGAAATATTAATTTTACGCTGATTTTTTAATAAAAGTTTATAGGAATTGCTTTAGAGAATATATGTGGAAGGATTTTTTGAGGAACTTTTTTGAGAAGTGTTTGAGGATGTTTTTTGAGTATTTTTGAGGATTGGTTTTTGAGGAATCCGATTTGAGGACTGGTGCAGAAGAATGTTTTTTGGTGAAACAATTCTAGGAACATTTTAAAGAACATTTTCAACTAATCTTATTGAGGAATTCTCTTTTAGTGTATTTTCTTGTGATGTTTTTTTAAAATAATACATTCAAAGAGTGAGAGATGGATCGAATGTTTTAAATATTAATTAACATCTTTGATTTAAACATTAAATTATTAATTAAAAAGGTTAAAATATGTTAGAGATTGATTGAGAAATTAATAATAAATAACATGAATCATTAGTTCAATGGTGGGCCTGCAACCATCACCCCAACTTAATTTTAGGTAGTAACCTCATTGACTCTAGCTGGACTGCCTATATGCTAGATTATACGATTCTCAAACCATTAGGGCTAGACCCGTGTATCTTAAAATATACAGAAAAAGACTTGTGATAGGCAGTCTTATCTTCTGTGTTCCTCTCGGCCATCAATACATCATTACATCAGTATTTCCGATAAATTTCTCAATCAATATCCCAATCTTTTAATCACATTTTTCATTATTTTTTAAAATTTTCTATCAAACCTTTCGATTTAAATTTAAAACTTTCAATAAATCTTTCGATTAATCTCTCACTCTTTGAATAGAAAGAAAAAAATATTCACGATTAATTTAAAACGTTCTTTAAAACATTCATCAAAAATTATTCCACCAAAAACATTCCTCTAAGCCATTATTCTAAATTCATTCCTCTAAAAACATCCCTCCAAAATCATTCTTTAAAAGAATTCCTAAAAACCTTTCTAAAAACATATCCTCTATTCAACAATTCTCAAAATAATTTCTTTGAAATATTTTTAAGACCATTAAAATAACTATTATGAAAAATATTCCTCAAAAATATATAGTAAAAATATTCTTCAAAAACATTTATTCCTGACATTTTTTATTATATTCGTCATATATTCGTTTGTCAAATAGAACTCAGCCAACTTTAAACGACAAGAGAAAGTCAAAATAGTCAACATTTACCAGTACTTCTTCTCGCGCACTTTATCGAATAAATTCGATACAAAAAAGACTCTTCAAATCGTTTTTATACACTACGGATTAAAAAAAATTAAGAAAGGCAGTTGGGACTGTATAGTAAATTTAATTCGCATTACATTGTGTATATGAATTTATTGTCCTACCATAAAAAGGGGTCACTTCGTGACAGGGTAGGTGACATTTTGACACTAATTTTATTATCTATAATGTTATTTAGATATAATTTCATTAAGGTTGTTTCAAATTTTAAGTGGTTTAATTGTCACAACTGAATATCGGAAATATCCAACATTAATAGTGGGGTATTTAAACACAATTTTATGTGTAACAAAGTTACTCTACTTTGTCACAAAATGACTCCCACGTACTGTACTTATTTATACACTTAAGCATTACATTTCTCAGATACTTTCAGATAATGAATGGTTCCATTTGGTCTCATTGATGTAAACTTCGTCCTTAATTTCACCGACGATTAAATATATCTGCATAGTTTGGAGAAATCTCCACCTCATTGTATAGCAAACAAATATCTTAATCTAATAACAAGTACTTTGGGGTATTAGAGAAACATTTAGGTGGTTTTCTTGTCGTCTTCTCTTTCTTCACATCACTTTTTTTTTCAGCAAAGCCAGTGGGGAAATGTGCAAGGACATGGATAGTAATCGACATTGTCTTCACCTACAACACTATCTTCATTATCGTCTACACTGCCATTTTCTTTTTCTATAGTTCAGTGACGACACTGCCTTTATTATCGCCTTCTTCACTCTTCTTTTCAGCACAGATATTACATGTTTCTCCATNTCAGCAAAGCCAGTGGGGAAATGTGCAAGGACATGGATAGTAATCGACATTGTCTTCACCTACAACACTATCTTCATTATCGTCTACACTGCCATTTTCTTTTTCTACAGTTCAGTGACGACACTGCCTTTATTATCGCCTTCTTCACTCTTCTTTTCAGCACAGATATTACATGTTTCTCCATCAGCACAGACCTCAACGAGTATCTATNATCAGCACAGACCTCAACGAGCATCTATTACCTTGTAGGAAGAGTATCATTTGAAACATTAGTATTTAGAGCTACTAATACTACTTTATTATTTTAAGTTCATCCATGTCACATGCCAGTTTAGCTAGTATATATTTCGCACAATCTGAGTGTATGGCATGCTGACCGTTCAAATTTATGGTCTGTAGTCCACTTATCTTTCTTTTTTCTGTTCTCTCATTATCATTATTCTTTATTTTCTCTCTCGCCTTTCTGTCTTCTTCGTCCGCCATCATTGTTTACATCACAGCCAGCGGTTCTTACTCAACCTACAAATTGGCGATTTTATCCACTGGATTTTGTAAAATTAATGATCAAATTGAAAAAGGCGGCATATAATTTTTCAAAAATACAAATAAATCACATTATTGATTAATAATAAGTAATCAATACAATCTAATAACTCTTCCTTCNATGATCAAATTGAAAAAGGCGGCATATAAATTTTTCAAAAATACAAATAAATCACATTATTGATTAATAATAAGTAATCAATACAATCTAATAACTCTTCCTTCCTCATTGAGTATGGCAGTGCAATCCAGCCACCTCCCATCGCAGAGTTTGCAGCTCGCCCATTATGGTGGCAATCTCACAGGCACACCCCCGTCAATCATCGATGCTGCCATCACCATCCTCTAATGGTGATGTATCAGAGGAGAAGAAGGCATGAGTTAGCTCTTCCCATGTCACAGAGGTGAACTCGCGAGGCATCTATGTTCGCAGTAGCTGCCACACCTCTTTCTCCATGTTTCCATATGTAAGAATTTCCCACAGTATTTATACCTAGCAGACATCCTCCTTCGACCACTATCAATCGTCGTACACAGGTACGAGCTGTGAAGAAGACAATCGTAACTCCACTACCTCATACTGCAGTGGTGAGAGAGGTGTTTATAGAATGAGCCTATACCTCACCTCTGGAATGCATTGCAGTGGCGGTGAGGTCGTTGGACGCTTCTGTTCATACTTCCCAGGAATTTGTCCAGGGCATCGTTCAAGTCTGTGTCATCGGCACTGTCCCACATGTCCATTGCTGAAAATGTGTTATGTGTCCTACGCGACTTGTATTTATATNATCCTCCTTCGACCACTATCAATCGTCGTACACAGGTACGAGCTGTGAAGAAGACAATCGTAACTCCACTACCTCAGACTGCAGTGGTGAGAGAGGTGTTTATAGAATGAGCCTATACCTCACCTCTGGAATGCATTGCAGTGGCAGTGAGGTCGTTGGACGCTTCTGTTCATACTTCCCAGGAATTTGTCCAGGGCATCGTTCAACTCTGTGTCATCGGCACTGTCCCACATGTCCATTGCTGAAAATGTGTTATGTGTCCTACGCGACTTGTATTTATATNCTCTGTGTCATCGGCACTGTCCCACATGTCCATTGCTGAAAATGTGTTATGTGTCCTACGCGACTTGTATTTATATACAAACTAGCTGGGGAAAATTGCAGAAACAGCCGGGTACACTAAGGTGGAGACTCGCTTTACCTGTGAGAAGAGCACACGTGTTCACAGCAGATGTGACACTAACATTATCATCAGCTACAACTACGAGCTGCTGCTAAAATTACAGTTACGCAGCTGCCTAAGAGATGTGCTGCGCAAATGACGTACCTGTTTTACATGCATGCTCATGCACACACTGATGTTGCACATTGATGAGGCTGAAAGTTCTCATGTTACACTGTTGCTGCTCGGGCTGACATCATGGGATAGGTGTTGCAGGGACCAGGTGGGTTAGCCCCTTAATGTAATAACATGCCTCATATATCTGAAGCACAGACACCGTTTTTTAAGTTATATTCGAGTATCCAGAAAATACATTTTTACTGTGTGATATGATATATATCCAAAGTCATNCACCGTTTTTTAAGTTATATTCGAGTATCCAGAAAATACATTTTTACTGTGTGATATGATATATATCCAAAGTCATCATCCACCTTATCCTGAGCACTTATTTGAAGGCATACAACTGCTATCAGAAATAAGGCGAATGTACCGTACAATGCATTGTCAATGACTTATTATGATCAGCATATCTGCCTTTTTATTGTATCAATAATTAGTATTTTTAACTCATTTTTGGATATAGTGGCTTCGATTTGAATCAAAATACACCCGGTGGGTATATTTATATTTAATATAATGTAAGGTCGTCCATTTTGTTAAGTACATAACTTTGTTAGTACTATGATTCACCCTCAAAATTATTTTGACATGCCAAAAACAATATTGATTTATTACATAAATTACAATTTTTTCATTTATTACATCGTCGACCCATGTCACGCGCAAAAAACTGAGATTCCATACCACACAACGAATTACCATCAGTACCAATGTTATCTTCTGTTGCTTGTGAAAAGTGTACATCAAAATAATTGAAGAAGCATCTATGTAGACAAAAAAATTAGTTTATAATTTTAGATTTGCCGCACTTTCCGATGCTTTGTTGACAATGCAGCCTAGTTTCCATAACCATGTCTAGTATAGCAAATTACCGTTTCATGTCGGTTCATCACATATTTTAAAATTGCAGAGACAACATGGCCAGCACACAGAGGTAATAAAATCTCATAATTTATTTTCATCCTCACATTTCCTCACCAAAATTTTACATTGTATGTTCTGTTTACATATAAGAGTCAACTGGGTTTTCCTAAAATAGAGATGCTCTTTCAATTTTGTTAATCGATAACTCCATGACCAGTAAGTACCACCCTTATCGAGCCAATGTGGGTCCACCTAATCGACATATGCTATGCAGGTAACTAAAACAACACGAATCCCTAAAATTATTCATTGTATTTCCCTTCCCAAGGATAAGTTAAGTTTATTAATGAGTGACGTTCTTGTTCGTTTGCCGTCCTTTTACACCATGTTTAAAAGCTCTCCATCTCGCGGACAGGCCATCTAGCACTGGTGAGCTGCAAACATGTGACGATCATTTCTAGCATACATCTTGCAACTGTTAAGTTTTCTGCCGAGTCTGATGAGCTCAGCGGTCTTCGGCTCGAATCATGTGTGCTGGGAATACTTCGACTTGGGAAAGTTGAAATTACCTGCAGGTGCTCAGAAGTTACGACCACTAACCCTTCAAGCATATGCCAGTTTCTCGTAGCCATAATCGTTTATCAGGCATAGGTTACGTCAAATCATAATAATAGATTTAGTCCCTATTTTTCATAATTCATATTAAATGTCGTGTGTACATGGTTCAGACCATCAAGCTTTAATAATTCCTCAATTTGTTCCACTGTTTCATTAATCAATTTATGGTACTCTTGTTACAGTTTCCATCATTTCATGATATTGGTAATACATGTTTTCAGCATTTTCTTCTAGAGTGCACTGATGAGGTGAATGATAAAATCACATTGCTCACTCGTGATAAGCTGTTGGTCATTTGACATCTCAGATCTGCGGGTATATAATGCAGGAATATACATGCATCGCCTATTCTTCTTCTGATGCGAAAGCTCATAAATCGTCTTCTCTCTCCTAACATTATCATTCAATTCGGTAAGCTATTATCTATGTTAGATTCTTTTATCAAATTTTGTAGGGTACTACCGAATGTACTCGTAATTATGAATATATTTACTTAATATATGGTTCAGACCCCTTATATAATTAAATTATCGAAATATTTTTTTTCTGGATTTGTTATTTGTCCTGTGGATATCAATATGAAGTGTGCAATTAATTGTGTATCTGCGACAAGTATACCGACTTCGCCTTTGGTTCTACAACTCTGGCTTCAGATGAGCTCCCTATATCGTCGTCGATGACATTCTCGGTACCCTCGATAGCATCTTCAACTACATTTTTACCATCTACTTAACCATGCAATTGTCACTCACGTCGCCTCTGCAATCAAACTTTCGTTGAGTTGAAAGATTTGGGCAGCTCTTAGAAATGAGGTCTTCAGAGTCGATTAAACCTCGATGCCCGAAGGCACGAAAATTATGGAAATGCAAAGAATGTAGATCGAGTGTCATGTAAGTGCAGCAATTTTGGCATGATATTTGCTAGGAGCGATAATTTGCTGAGACATGCGAAAACCTGCATAGCTTAAGGGCCTTCACTTGTCTAATTTGTCGTTTACAGTCTCCTTCGCTGCAAAGTACGAGTGTAATTGCCATAAAATCACGAGTTCAAGATGATAATCCGCTATCATGCCAGCGAACATCACACCCACACATCGTGGCTGGGTCGGGTTTGATTAATGCCAATGGTTTCATGGAGGCCAAAACCACTTTCTGGGGCAATTTAAATGTGTATGTTGCACAAAACAAGGATGAGCTGTAAAAAAAATATATTTGTAGTTTTTTGGCCAGCATTAAACAATATATCATTTGGCAGCTCATCAAAAATTACAAGAGCAGAGCCGAATTAAATTTAATATGTTGATCCTGTGCAGTTATACGAAACCGAATGTGATGAAATTGAAAATATGGCAAAATCCTGTATAGGTGAAATATGAAAAGATGAAGAATTGTACATAGAGTGTGGTTCAGTGTGAAATCTGTGGGATGTTAATCACCTGCAGCTTCGACTTTACAAGCTGGAACCAATATGGGCATCATCTTACAGTGAGCTGCCTGTATATATCAAGAACAGCAATGCTTTGATTAACCTGAAAATCACCAGCGAGCACATGTGTTTCAAGTGAGCTATTTTGGCAGGTTTTTTGGAAGGCGACCACTTGTATCTCGTCTACCACCACTACAAAGCCCTCGAATCAAAATTTGCTTTTTTTGGACTGGAATTTCCAATACCTTTGCGACAAATGAAAATTTTTCGAGAACAAACCTGCTGTATTGATCAATGTTTACTCTCTCAGTTCCGAGGAGAAGGTTGTACAAATGTAAAGTGGAAGAATAAAAATCCGAATATTTTGACTTGCTGCTGCCGATGAACGAAGTAAGGAATGCGCATTATACCTACATGAAGAATTTTGAGTGTTAAGTGAGATCCCAATTGACAGCCTATGCCAGAGCGCTTCCCAACCTTTTTCATCTCCCGTACCCCTTGAGTAGGATTTTTATTTTCAAGTACCACCTTTCCTCCAACCCCCCTCCATCACCGGTCATCAAACAATACCTCCATCAAATANATATTTGGTAATGTGGTTTTTCATCGTTAAAAGGTAATATAAGACACATCATATATAAAGTATTGATTTTATTTTACAATCTAAAATTTAGTTTAACAATATAATTACATCCAAGCATAATAAATCATTTTTTCTCATAATTTTTAAAACATATTATTATCATGAATGTTTTATAAGAAAAGTTTTTGTGATGAAAATATAACTCAATGAGATCCTTGAGCTTGGATGCCAGAACTCTGCTTCTTAAATTCCGGTTCAAATAATGACAAGTACAGCCTCAAATCAGGAGCTGCTTCAAGCTTGTTTCGATGTTTATTTTTGACGAAAGCATACGAAGAAAAAGCCCTTTCTACAAGTACTGAGCTTGTAAAAGGCAACAAGTATTTCAGGGCTTTATAGNGAAAGCATACGAAGAAAAAGCCCTTTCTACAAGTACTGAGCTTGTAAAAGGCAACAAGTATTTCAGGGCTTTATAGCTGAGACTTNGCAACAAGTATTTCAGGGCTTTATAGCTGAGACTTATATATTCTGTCCTCACACATTCCCAGAACTCAGTGAGATTTGCATGTTTGAACTCGGATTGCAGAGACGAATCTGTTGACATTTCTATCTGTTCTTCTTTGCCTGAGATTGACAATTTGTAAGTTTGCACAAAAAAACATTAATCACAAGGATTAGAAATCCAGTTATCTTCACAGCTTCGGTCAGGAAAGTAGTGCCTGAATGACACTTAAAGTCATTTTAAGTGTGAGACTATATCAGATTTCACTTCTTTGGACAGTTGAAGATTGTTGTCAGCTAGGAAACGGTGAAGAGTGTTGAACGCTTCACTCTAATCCTCGATGATACAGGATTCCCAAAAGCGTAATTTTAATTTCTTAATCTTTGTTTCAATTTTGTCAGTTACTTTGAAGATTGTAATCGAACTATTTTGTAATACTAAAAATAGTTTATTTATTTCTGAAAAAATATCACATATGTATGCAAGGTGCTGAAACCAATTGCAGTCAAGAAACTTGCAACCGAACTCAAAGGGTAGCATAGCAACAGATTTTTTTCAAGCACGTTACCATCGAGGTATCTTGCAATGACAAGCAAAATTGATAAATTGGAAACATCAGTGCTTTATTCCACTTGAATCGAAAAGAAGGGACTTTGTTTTATTTTTGAACAACTGAAGATTCAATATCGTCAGACGTTTCCCCAATTCTTCTCGAAATTGTATTGTTTGATAAGGGAATTATTTCAACTTTTCGTACATGTTCTTCATCCGACATGCATCCGACAGCATCTTTAATGCAATGAGAAATTAAATTTTCAGCAACTGTATGGTTTTTACCGCATTAAGCAATACGGTAACTGATTATATATGAAGCTTCGACTGCATTATCATTGTCTTTGTTTGCAGATGACAAAAATGTAGTCACTTTAGGGCCGTTTGATAGTCGTTGGAAGAAACTAATATCTTTTTGTTTGTAATTTGGATGTTTTGTATTTAAATGACGCATTAACAGAGATGGTTTCATACTTCCATTTGATAATATTTCTCTACATACAACGCACAATGGTTGACAGTCATCATCACCCGTGAATGAAAACTCATACCTCAAGTATTCAAGGTATTTTCTTTTCTTTGCGGGTGGAGGAGCATTGATGTTTCGAGATATTTTAACAGAGCTTATCTTATCTCTTACCACTCTGTTGATCAGTTGATGCACTCTCATCCGATTGCGATTGTAAATGAGACTGCTTTGAACAGCTGCTTACTGCTGACAAGTCACCAGGCTGAATGTCTAAGCTATATGCAGAGGTATTTAATGTTCCGGTTTTCAAACACTTATCCATCTTAACACTAAATTAATAACAAACACTAGACTTACGTTTATATCCTCAAAACAAAATAATAGCAAAATGTGATTGAAAAAAGGCTGAAAGTACTTGTTACTCACTTCACATCAAACAAGACACTGAAGTGGTGGTTTGTTTTTGAGGTAGGTGGGGAAAACCCGGACGTCTTATCACTGTATGACTCATGCAACTCGACTTCGACAGTCGTCTCTCTCAACATCCCTTGACCTAAGCACGCACGCACATTCTCAGACCGGCACATCTGCACATTTTAGTTTCAAAATATTTATTTCCGCCGTTACCGATATTTTTTTGCGTACCCCCAGCAGGCCCCTTGCGTACTCGTAGAGGTACGCGTACCACAGGTTGGAAACCACTGNCTTAGGGGTACGCGTACCACAGGTTGGAAACCACTGGCCTATGCCAACAAGATATATATGTAAGCTGTGATTCCCATTTCACAATGACCTGCCAAGAATCACAGGACTGATAGGCAATCACTATTTAAAAGAACACAAAAAATACTGCTAAGAAAATGCTCCAACGAGAATCGTGATACATCAAGGTGAAGATAGTAGGGTAACAGTACTGAAATTCAAGTTTTACCACCCCATNATCCAACGAGAATCGTGATACATCAAGGTGAAGATAGTAGGGTAACAGTACTGAAATTCAAGTTTTACCACCCCATGAATAAATTGATGATCGTAGTGTATGTGGACTTGGAGGCAATGCTAAAGCCCATTTAGACCTGTGACCCGAATCCCAGATGCTCGTACACATATACCTACTGAAAGCACTAAGCATACAATTATTGTATATATCTGCATGTGGACATCATTCCTGAATCACTCACCACATCACTGTCAAAAGAACCAATACTGAACAGGTGCTTGGATGCAGAGAATTACTTCGTGGAAGCAATTGTGTATATAGGCAATTCGGCCAAAGATATTAATTCCACTTCAAAGCCGATGCCGCTCACACCAGCTAAAAGGTTGACCCACACAAGGGTGACAAGATGCTGCTATTATGCTGCTCCATCCCCGCATTAAAATTACAAGGCGAGGGTCCACATCTACTTCACCAGTAGCTACATTGGGCCTACTTGCACCAGCTGCAATTTATTACATCGCTATCTAAGAAACTAGAAGTATGCTTCCATAACCTCAGCTAAAATTACAGTATCATCAGGCAGCTGGGCTATGATACGAAAAGCTTCTACATCAATATGCATATTAATGAGAAAATGATCACATTTTCAAAGAATCTGGGCGATAGTTTTCCCATCTAGTTCATCGATACATTCAGAATTATGGCTCACATTCTAGCATCCCAGGCCGAGTACCTGCCTTGAAATAAATTTATAAAAACAGAAACATTCTTCAATTCCCACCAAATGCCTCTAGTCACAAGTAAAGGCATATTCCCGTACTACTAAATGAGCATCCGGGAGAAGTTGTACGCCCAGCAGCTGCCCCTCCAAAAAGCATTTTAAAACAGGCTGATGAACTTGGATATCAGTGACGAAGAATATTCCCATGCCCAGACCATCTGGCAATAGTTTGTCTACATGACCCTTGAAAATTATTCCCACCTNGTGACGAAGAATATTCCCATGCCCAGACCATCTGGCAATAGTTTGTCTACATGACCCTTGAAAATTATTCCCACCTATACATGAAGAAGAACATCCTCCTGACAGATGCTTTCCAAAATTTGAGGAATTTGTGTATTTCGACATACGTACTAGACTGTGCACACTGTGTCAATATACTGGGATTTTCATTCGACACCATGTTGTGAATAATAGGGGTTGAGATGGAATTACATACAGACTGTAATAAATACATGTTCATTGAGGAAGGGATCAGTGGTTGCACGGCCTAATGTGCGAAGCATCATGCAGCGGTGAATNGTGACGAAGAATATTCCCATGCCCAGACCATCTGGCAATAGTTTGTCTACATGACCCTTGAAAATTATTCCCACCTGTACATGAAGAAGAACATCCTCCTGACAGATGCTTTCCAAAATTTGAGGAATTTGTGTATTTCGACATACGTACTAGACTGTGCACACTGTGTCAATATATTGGGATTTTCATTCGACACCATGTTGTGAATAATAGGGGTTGAGATGGAATTACATACAGACTGCAATAAATACATGTTCATTGAGGAAGGGATCAGTGGTTGCACGGCCTAATGTGCGAAGCATCATGCAGCGGTGAATAAAACCTACACTCCCGAAGCATACAACAACAGCAAGCCTTCTACCTTCCTACAGTATATGAATGCCAATAAACTGTATAGCTAGGAGATGTTGCCATTGCCAATATGCGACTTCAAGTGAGATGGCACAGACATTGGCATCATGGACATGGCACATGGTAGGACAACAGGTTACATCTTATATGTGGATGTCGAGTATCCTGCAAACTTGCATGAGGAGCACCATGATTTACCATTCCTTCCAGTCAACCAGTTCATGCCATCTCGGAATAGCCAAAACTGTTTACTATATTGGATAGCAAGAAAAAGTATATCAAGCATTATCACAACCTCAAGCAGGATCTGGAAAATTGATTGAATGAAGCTCACTAAGTTTCACAGCTTGCTCCAATTCGAGCTGACTACATGGCTAAAGCATGGCATTGATTTGAATTTCGCAAAGCAGCAGGTAGAGACCAACAATTTCAAGAAAGATTTTTTTTAATTGGTTAACAATACAACTTTCAACTAATTAATGGAAATCAAAAGAAAACAAAAAAATTGAATTGGTGTAGATAGAGAAGCTAAAATACTATTGGCAAACCAACGTTTCTGGTCCAAACAATTTATGATGAAAATATTTATCTGGTTCGACTGCAGCACAAATCAATATTGTTCAACAAGCCCATACATGCATGGTTGTCGGTCTCGACTTGTCTAAACTCTCATGTACAGGTTCCACTGTGACATAATGAAGACCTATTGTTGAGACTATCTGGAGCTGTTATATATGGATACTTACTCGTTCCTCTACCAGATCTAAACCCATGACTTATACAACGTCGTGGTCGAGGATGCAAGCTACCCCATGGCTTACAGGTTTTTCTCGTCTGCGATCAAGTAGAGGGGGCACAAGCTCAAGGAGGGGTGCAGCAGAAAAATCATGACTGAATTTATAAGCCTTAGCACTAATTAATAATCGTATACCTTTGGAGAAAAGTTCACTAAAATAGCTAAGGGAATTTAGAAGTGTGTGGTACAAAATAAAAGATAATTTTCTATTTATGTAGCAGCCTTACACGATCTGCGAACAATGCATGCAACCATGGACTTAATACGATCGCATCAACATGTACTGTAAACAGACACTCTAAATGTATTACATCTGTGTTGCTCCTATGACAAGCATCATTTGTGAAGGTAGTGTACATGCTTTTCCTTGTGACTATGGAGAATTGTTTCTTTTTGCGATGTAAATATGAAATTCCATACTGATTAATATATTAAAAGTAGTCATACAACTACACGTGAGGAATATAGAGATGGGAACAGCACCTTCGCCAACATCTCCCCACAGCATAGATATTGCTGCAATACTTCGGCTACGCTGCATGCAGGTTTAAGAGGGTTGAATAAAGAGCACAAACATCATAAAAGATTTAAGGAATACCAATTTCAGATGTATAAATTAAATAAAAATAAATTTAAATTTTACAAATTTGTCTCTTTTGTTTATATATCATTCCGTTCTCCTCATAAAGCGCGCTCCATACTATAGCGTAGACACTTAACGACGATCAGCAAACATTCACTGAACACTTGGAAAAATTACCAGAATTTTTCTAAGTCCGAAAGAGAGTTAATATTATTTACAGTTTCGGGTCTTGAACTCGGGTCCTTACACCATACATTACCTGTGTAGATTGCTTATTTCTCAATATATCACCTGGATATAAGCATGTAAATCGACAGAAGATCATGTATCAATTTCGATAAAAATTATCCGAAACTCGGGTCAGTATTCGAACTGTTAACCATAGATCTCACTATAACATCTGTAATCTTTGTCCAAAATTTTGTGAAATGCCTTTTGATGTTTTTTTTTCTTCATGCGAGGCAGTAAATTACAAATTTAATTTGACGACCCGTCTTTTCTTTTGTGCGACGTAGTATTTTAATTGTGCCAAAAATTGTATCATCCAAAATATATTTAGAAATGTAATGTTTTAAAGAAATTGTGTATTCACAGTATTTATAATGGCGTTATTATATTTATTTTAAACAGTATTAATGCTATTTAATGATAATACTCAGTGTTTACTGAGTAAGTTTAGTAATGTACATTTGGAATTGTACGGAAAAGTGAATATAAAATTTAAAATACCTAGACATAGTGTACGCTTATAGATTTTGAATGTGGTATNCCTTTTGATGTTTTTTTTTCTTCATGCGAGGCAGTAAATTACAAATTTAATTTGACGACCCGTCTTTTCTTTTGTGAGACGTAGTATTTTAATTGTGCCAAAAATTGTATCATCCAAAATATATTTATAAATGTAATGTTTTATAGAAATTGTGTATTCACAGTATTTATAATGGTGTTATTATATTTATTTTAAACAGTATTAATGTTATTTAATGGTAATACTCAGTGTTTACTGAGTAAGTTTAGTAATGTACATTTGTAATTGTACGGAAAAGTGAATATAAAATTTAAAATACCTAGACATAGTGTACGCTTATAGATTTTGAATGTGGTATTTTATATGCGTATTTTTTGTGCATACATGCGTTTTTAAAAGCAGTCTTTACCTTGGAAGAGTTTAAATTTTATGAAGTTATGTTCTACAAGTCGTCGTTTTAAGTCCCTGGTGTATGTCTGTTTTATTGCTGCCTGCTGCTATCATTGAGACCCGTGTTTCCCATGTGAAAAAATCCTAGGGTAACGGTATGGCAAGCCGATGCCTCGGGATTTTCTGGACGCGTGATCAACACCGACGTGGTAGAGTATCAAGGGAGGAGGGATGTGATGGCCTACGCACATAAAAATTTGCCTAAGTTCACCTTGCCTTGGATTGCTGTTTCTACATTAGGATCGTGAACAATGGCTTACCTTTGGTGCGATGAAGTCCGCTCAACAGACTATCTCACTGCTGTTGCCAACATGAGTGCTGGAGGGCAACTGGCGCATGGCACACTAATGGCTGCTTTGAAACTTCGCCTGCTGCCCCTTCCCGCAACTGCACGTCAACATGCCACGGTAACGCCGGCCAGCCATGACACCACCAGGAGGCGTTTTCACTTTGTGAACGTCGGAAATTGTTCAAGAGGAAGACGAGAAATTTGTATAAAAGGCTTGGGTTCTACCCAGTTCGGGGAGACAGGCCAGGGACTTTATAAGGGAAGGAACTGCTGTTCCACGGTTTTGAAAAGGGTTTTGCTTGTATAACTATTAAAAAAATATATTTAATTATTTTTGAATTATTTTGTACAAAAAGGAAAAAAATATTTATATTAATTATTATGTCTTTGGGGGGAATTTAAAGTCATGGGATTTTAGTAAAGATTTTTAATCGATTTTGAAATCCAATATTGGGAATTGATATTTTTGTATTTCAAGAAAGAGAAAAATATATCACAATTTTGTAACTACTAGTTTTTAGTGAGCAAACCAAAAGTAAGTTTGATGATACCCTTTTTATGTCACACAAACAGGCGTGGAGGGGGTCCTCTATTCCATGAAAAATGAACATCTTCCTGAGGAAACAGAGACGGAGACCTATTTGCATGTGTCAGCTGAAACCATCACAACACGACACCGTCAATTACGAACTAGAGAGAAACACATTGAGCTAAAAGGCGGTACTAACCATGACGTGCCTTAACATTTTACGTACATATTGCATAATTTCAGAAATCAAAAAAAGAAGTGACTTGTCCGCGCAATTTAAAGAATTGTCCCGAAGAGATAAGGCCTAATTCTAAGAAATTATATAAACGAGATAGTCATTCACAAGTAGAATTGTGTCTATTTATATGTCCAACTTCTTGTTGTGCAAAAATTAATATCTAGGCCGCTACCCCTGCTTTTTATCTTAGTATATCAATAGCCCTACATTTGAGTGTAGACAGGTCTGAGCTAACTGAAACCTTAAATAAATGTTTTAAAGTATTAACACTGTTGACTTTCAAACTTAATATTTCGAATTATATATCAAGGTATGTAAGCATTTCATATTTTCGTATATAATTGCAGGAGTAGTAACAAAACACATTCCATTAAAAGAACTTACAAAGTGAAGCATTGCAGAAAATATACAATAACATACTTGCTGCTATCTTTTGCACTCAAATTAAACATAAAAATCTAATATCATTGAAAGATTACATACATTTTACGAAAATTGGACATCATCGGAGAAGTTTTGGAGTGTGAATTTAGAGCCTTAATTGTGGAAAAACACGCGAATTTTCGCAATTTCTCTATCTACTTTTGATAAATGTATACATTTTAAATTTCTGTCAGTAGCAGTTGTCACAAAGAGAGGCCTATTATTTTACATTAATCGAAGATCCCAGGTATGACATTTATGAAGTGCCATCAAGCACGGTTTATGTTCCTATCACTGCAAATATAATACGATAAGTCGTTGTTGTAAGTCAAAGTTGATAACTGCCAAACAATCATAGCAGTATTTAAATTTGCTTACAACATATTATTTACTGTTCGGTAAGAAAAAGTACATAAGATCAGAGACACATTAAACTCAGGATTGAAAGGGTCAGCGACATCAGCACTTTGNAGTTGATAACTGCCAAACAATCATAGCAGTATTTAAATTTGCTTACAACATATTATTTACTGTTCGGTAAGAAAAAGGACATAATATCAGAGACACATTAAAATCAGGATTGAAAGGGTCAGCGACATCAGCACTTTTAATCCTGCATTTACACTATATATTCATCCATTCCGTTGTAATTTGATTCAAAGTTGCCAGAGATTTCACATTATAGNAATCCTGCATTTACACTATATATTCATCCATTCCGTTGTAATTTGATTCAAAGTTGCCAGAGATTTCACATTATAGCTCAGCTGGGAATATTTTGCGACCAGTCTGACAAAGTCGAATTTCACTGTTATCAAGCTTACCTGGCCAGAATTTTTCTGCAGAGACAGAGTGAGTGAATATTATTATAAAGCTCTAATCGCGATACACAAAAAAAACGCTATTATTTGGTAATCATTCTTTTTGTAACGAGGGTCACTTACAAAATTTACGCGACTTGCACCAACATCTACTTGAACAAACTCGTTCACAGTCCCATACTTAACCTATTAAAGCAGAAGTATAACAATTTTATGGTTTACATAGTAATGAAATACGGACTATAGGCGTAATGGCTGCAACTAAGAGCTACATAATATTCATGTCCAACAACAACGATGCAGCTGAAATAGAAAGTTGTAACTTAGCCATTCATAATATACCAACACTTGACGATCGTGAAATATGAGAAACTAGAATACCAATATATATTCTTCTCGGTTTATTGTGACTATTGCCGGTATATTGAGTGAATTTGAGAAATCTCCGAGCCTACATCGCAAGCTCTGAGACCAATAGGATCGTTTGTTCTGCACATGACCACGAGAGCTAATAAGCATATCACNAGCCTACATCGCAAGCTCTGAGACCAATAGGATCGTTTGTTCTGCACATGACCACGAGAGCTAATAAGCATATCACACAACTAAAATGCATAAAAAGTTAATAATGGACATCATATTCATAAAAAAAGGGCCTCACCAAATACACATCCTTATCTTTGAACAGATGTAAGTACTGTTTTGCATAGCGTGGAAAAGTTGCGGTACTTGTATTTAAAGTATAAAAAAAATTAACCCATTTAAATTCGAGCATTTAAAATTGTACAATAAGGTTATATAAGTTTTCACATTGTCAAACAGCAAAATTATGAGTACAAAGACTACCTGTATGGTGCTTAATCCCCATAATTATTAATTTGCTTACAACACATCGAAACAGAACTAGCAGTTACAACATAGCAAGGACTACTGTCAAAACAAAGTTAATTGATAGGAAAACGTGGCAGAGAATAATAACATTTACTGTTTAGTATTCCACAGTATTGGGGTGTGGTTTGTGGTGCAATTTGGTCAGGTTTCAATGCCGTGTCATCTCAATTAGGCGTGGACCATTTTGTGACTATACGACCGTGAAAATTTCATTTCTACCCCGAGTCAATTCAGAAATCTATTATTTATAACCAAAAAAAGCAGTATTACCAAAAAAAAAAATATTTCTGAGCAGTTTTTTTCTTGAAAATATATAAAATTAGCAATTCAGATCCAAAACTCCTGTATCTGTCGGCCAAGCACTGTGGATATGGTGGGGAAGTAGCCATTTNCAAATTAGCAATTCAGATCCAAAACTCCTGTATCTGTCGGCCAAGCACTGTGGATATGGTGGGGAAGTAGCAATTTTTGTTTGCATTATTGTGCGGCCACCATATTGTATTGTCATTAGATGGTGCCATTGACTGACATTAAATTTTCACTTTCAAGAAACAATTATCTTCTAAACTTATTACCACTGAAGCGATTAAGAATAAACATAGTAATCTGTGAAAGCATTGATCTCCAGTTTGCAAGATATGAAATAGACCAAGATTTATTTCAAATTGGTAAATACTAGGTGATTCGTGACGATATGGTCTAACAGAACTGAAGGAGCTTTATTACTCAAGCCAATATAAGTAAAAATGATATATCAACATTGTTTGTAACCATAATACTTTAGATTTACAGAAGGGTAAATATTCAGGGAAAGCAACATAACTATTGACTATTAGGAAATTACAAACACACATGTTGAGGTAACAATGCACTGTTTACTACATGTAATGGTAGGTAACATACGTGTTAGTGCTTCAGATGGTATCCAGCATTTACAGGNTACTACATGTAATGGTAGGTAACATACGTGTTAGTGCTTCAGATGGTATCCAGCATTTACAGGAGATGTTCAAACATGCCACCTCCAGCGTCAATGCATTTCACCGCACGCATGTGAACTGCACACGTAGCTCGCCGATGCTGTGCGTGTCTGTCTTTGATACGCCACCCACCACTGTTCAATGCTGCAAACACGCGCTTCACATTGGTTCAATCATGCAGATCACCATAACACGTTACGTACTGCGAATTATACTACGTAGATACTTAATTTTTTTTACTCCTATTAACCCGAGTGATCANTCATAACACGTTACGTACTGCGAATTATACTACGTAGATACTTAATTTTTTTTACTCCTATTAACCCGAGTGATCACCTCCTTCAGTTCGGCCATATCGTAACCAATTATCCTGTATATTTCCATGGTAATAGAGTTATTTAATTTATCGTGTAGAAATATAGATATTTAAGTGTGTCCCACAGTCGAATAAGTGATACTTTATAACCTACAAGATAATATTAGGCGATTCACCTTACTTGTGTTTTAGTACCTATACAATTGTTTTCAGTGCAAAAAAAAATTTCTAACATATCGACCATTCTGACTCGAAAGATAGGTAATTACTTTTATCAAGTATAACAAATAATACTCTGAGAACATGCATTCACTACGAGATCGGGTGACATTTGTTAAACTGCCCGAAGGTAGCTACAGTAATGACCACTAAAATAACCAGAAATTTGGTTACAGCTCTTGGAAGTCTTTCATATGAATTTTTCGTGGTGCTCTATTATTCATTGTGCCCCAGNCCAGAAATTTGGTTACAGCTCTTGGAAGTCTTTCATATGAATTTTTTGTGGTGCTCTATTATTCATTGTGCCCCAGACTCCCGTGCTGTGCTGAGATTAGCAATAACATTCCATGTAGTGTTCTGCACATTCACAAAGCAAACATAGAAAATCTTTTACAGGAAGGGCATTACTTTGGCCACTTCTGCCCAGAAAGCTGCACTAAATGGACCGAATTATGNTAGAAAATCTTTTACAGGAAGGGCATTACTTTGGCCACTTCTGCCCAGAAAGCTGCACTAAATGGACCGAATTATGGATTTAAGTACGGCAGGGTTATGCTAATATAGAAACCACATACAATATATTTGAATCCATAGCAACGACCTCTCACAGTATGATCGGTGCTGCAGTATTTAGTTTGAGGCTATTTTACATTTAATTGCCGACTACCGGACTTATTTTAGTGAAACAAAACAAGTTTGCATTTTGCACCATCTCTATACAAACATACAAATGCATGTCGCCAGTTATATGTAAGAGTTCATATAATTAGTATAGTCATATAGATATGGCATACGATCCATAAAATTATTTTCATTAAAATGGTTTTAATATATTTAATTTTAGTGTACAATAACATCAAATTGTATGATATGCTAATGGGAAATTGTGCTGTATTAAATTCAAGTATATTATGTATCACTTATATATTAAAGCTTTGCTTCTACCCTAACGTCAGACCTCATTCCAACTGCTTCGTTTAGCCATATGGGTAGAAAGATGTTGCCTAGGTTGTGCTCCTAACTTTATCTTATAGACTCTAAGTAATTTAGTTAGCTCCCGATATATGTATTATGGACATACTAGGTACAACATGTATTACTTGGGTTGAATAAAAAGTAGTGGCAACAATGTTTAAGTGCGTACCTGGGTTTATTTGGCAGAGAAATGCGTGTTACTTTTCATCAATATAATCGTCCTCCATATCTATAACACTGTTCCACACATGTGGAAGGCATCGTTGACCATCAGAACGTNTTCATCAATATAATCGTCCTCCATATCTATAACACTGTTCCACACATGTGGAAGGCATCGTTGACCATCAGAACGTCTATCTCTACTACGACAATGCAGGGCCCACCTTGTGAGCATGGACGATGGTTTCTCTTGTGTCGTACTGCTTCCCGCGAATTGGTTTTTACATTTTAGCGAAGAGATCGTAGACCTAACTGCAAGTATTCTTTGCGTGTGGATATGGTGGTTGTTTCAGTACCTCCTATCGCCAGTTACGCACGATATCCGTCAATGTGACAACATGAATTTTCATGAAGAATGGTAGTTGTCCTTGACAGAAAGTNTTCATCAATATAATCGTCCTCCATATCTATAACACTGTTCCACACATGTGGAAGGCATCGTTGACCATCAGAACGTATATCTCTACTACGACAATGCAGGGCCCACCTTGTGAGCATGGACGATGGTTTCTCTTGTGTCGTACTGCTTCCCGCGAATTGGTTTTTACATTTTAGCGAAGAGATGGTAGACCTAACTGCAAGTATTCTTTGCGTGTGAATATGGTGGTTGTTTCAGTACCTCCTATCACCAGTTACGCACGATATCCGTCAATGTGACAACATGAATTTTCATGAAGAATGGTAGTTGTCCTTGACAGAAAGTACCGTCAATTTCTTCTTCATAGAACATCTGCTTAGTGAAGGATAACCCCATGAATTTTATATGCCATTATGAACATCACCTTTACGCTTTGTGCAGAGTGCACTTTCTTTGGACAAGGTGATACAGAATGCTACCATTCATTGGAATGCAGCTTTAAGCATGGTTCGTATGGCCGACAGCAGATTTCGTCAATGGCGAAAATTCTTCCAAGAAAGTTTTCACCCTCCCTCTAGTAACAGTACAGCAATTCCTGTGAATGTGAATAGTGTTGCTATAGTTGCTTCGGTGGNCAACTCGGTAATTTGATAGGACATCCAATGTGCTGCAATTTTGCAGAACCCAAGGATGTCTGCAGAATGTGGAGCATAATTTTGTGGCATATGCCATCCTCCAGAGCTAGGTCACGCAGTCCACTGGCGATCCACATCCAGAAAGGAAGCAAGGGGCTGAATTATATTTGGTTGGGGGTCGTACTGAATGAAGGCGAAGGTGAACAGCACCCCTGCCTTCACAAAACACATTAACCGATCGCGCCATTGTGCAATGTGAATACTGCATCACCAAATATTTCACACAATTAATGAAAACTATGGTGTTCCGACTACATGCTACTTCCATTTAATCCACACCCATGCTTATTCTTTTGTTTGCATATTGTTGGAGCGCTTCCACTGTCCCCTACTTCGCGGTACTGAAGTATATTACTCAATAACACACAGTCATTCTCAGTCGCCACACATCCTCGTCTGACTTCTTATTAGGAATGGGAACAATGTAGCTCTGTGACTTGCGCCTCTAATGTGTCAGCAATGTTGCCACCCATGTTTGCCCAACCAAAGAACAATATCCAATGTCAGGATTCACACCACTGATATGCATACATTATTTATGTCCAATGGCCTTATATTAATGGTGATCACTTCAGCTCATATCACAATGTTCGCATCTTGTGTGGAAGAGTAAACCTTGAACATCCTGGCAAGATGCAGTCGTGTGATTCATACGAATATACTTGTAGTTACTTCGTGGATGAGCACATAATTATCCGTGACTTTGTTTTGATATTAACTAACTACGGCATTACCATTGTGGTTGAATACAGTTCTGCCATGTGCTTGCCAAGACCTAGTAACCAGAAACATCAAGTTATTTTACAGAATGCGACAAAGCACATTCCCTAATTTGAAGGTCTGATAAAAAAAGGTATGAAGTAAAGAAAATATATTCTGGCCATTAAAATATATAGTTAATAATTACAGTTTAAATGGTTTAGAAAAATAAATTGGTTAAGTGGTGTCCTTCACTCTCACTGCTCTGCTGAAGGCGAGTTCGGAAGGATAACATCACTTTTGCCAGCATTTCTGGAGGAATACGGGCTATTTCTTCAAATATTGCATCAGCAGAGTCCGTGGTCGATGTTTGTAAACCTCTGCCTTGAGATACCCCCAGAGAAAAATAAACGCAGGGAGTGAAATCTGGCGATCTCGCTGACAAGGGGATGTTGCCAGGTAAAGAAATAAAGCGGCTTGGGAACAGCTGTCTCAGCACTCCGAGTGATCTTCTTGCCATATGAGCTATGGCGCCGTCTTCTTGAATTCAAACATTTTGAATTTGGGACTCATTGAGTCTTGATTCCATGAAATTCTTTATTATTGCAACATATTGATACGAGGCGAAGGTAACAGTGACACCTCCCACTTCTAAAAATAGGAACCAATAATCCCAGCTCTTCCCACCGCACACCAAACAATAAACGATCACAGTGTAAAGAATTTTCATGAATTTCCCGAGGGTTCTGTTCACTTCAGTATTGAAAGAGTTGTTTATTCACACAAATTGACAATTGAATATGCGCTTGGGCACTGAATAAAACAACAGCATCAAGTGGAACGTTTTAAAAAATGTTTTCACAGATTTCCATAGATTTTGTCAATCGCGTTCGAACAGTTCTTGGACGACAATCATTTTGTACGGATGAAATCGCAAGTCCTGATGCTAAATCCGCCGCACACTTTGATGAGACAATTGAAGAGCTGCTGGATGTTTGTGAGCTGTTCGCTTTGGAGACAGCAGAAACGAACGTCAATCAGCCTCAATGTTTTCTGGAGTTTGAACAATGCGTGGTCTTCCTCCACCCCTGTTCAACACAGAAACACTTGACCTGAAACTCGATACCTACAGCTAAATACACTTTAGATCCAGAACCGAAGCGTGAGGAGTAAGCTGGAAGCATATGCAAAATGAATGTTAAGCAGCGATGTTGGAATTATCGTTTAGGACAAACGTTTCGACAGCGAACGCCCTTGTTCACCTGCCACAGCATATAATAGACCAAACCGTAGACAGCGAACAAAACTTCTCCCACTCCAGCATCCATTTGCATTCCGCAGGGCTGGCAGAGGGAGGAGTACTGGTTTGAATGGACACTAAATGGGGGAAGATTGGTTTGGTGTCTACCTTTTAGTCCGAAGATGCTAAGGGCGGGGTTTCATTGTCCAATTTAACCGCCCGTATTCCACCAAACATGCTGGAAAGAGTGATGGCATCCTTCCGAACTCGACTTCAGCGGTGAATTAAAAGCGAGGAACACCAATTGACAGATTTATTTTTCAATTTTATATTTCACTTACAAGTATGAAACTTTGCACAACCGGAATAAATTTTATTTACTTTGTATACTTTTATTTTAATCACACTTTCAAATTAGGGAGGGCGTTTTGCTGCCACATGTACATAATTAGAGCAGAGAATGTAGTATAGTTTACTAGATGCAACTTGCAGTTTCCGACGATGTTCTAAAGAGGGTTGAAATATATCATGGATTCAAAAACATAACCTTTGTCTACAGGCGCCGAAATAAATTGTTAGCAAGGCATATCTAACTAGCATATACGATTTATCATGTGCGAGCAGAGCTATCTAGTGTATCACAAATATCCACTGAAGCCAGCCACAGCAAAGGATGTCGAATTTGTACTACTGCAAGCATTCATCGATTCGAAGCCGTACACTGTAAAAAAAAATTGTGACTGGAACTGACCAATTCTTGTATACTTATATAATTTTGTAGATTCACAAAGATATGTTCTGTAAACCTAAAGTATTTTCTTCATTTGTGAGAATAAGGTATGCGTGAATAACAAAATAAGTCGACGGCAAATAACATAACCGCATGTCACTCATCACTTCTGGGAATTACACACATTAAGAGAATAGCCTACCTGGCTCTAGGAGCGTTGCATTTTTACACAATTTAACATTTCGAAGAATGTTATTGCTATTGCTACTATCAACAAATAGGCAAAATAGTTTATGGCTAATACAAAGTAGTTTATAGACTTTAATTGCGTAGATTTTTGATGTATTTTAAAACGAGTCGTTAAATGAGTATCAATATTGGATTCGGAGTATAAATTTTAGATAAAGGATAACAGTTAAACCAAATAATGGATTTGAGATAATTTTTTTATTTCGATTATCAAAACTGCACAGAAAATTAAGAAGTTGCTGATATCAAATGGGCATACTTTCTTCTACATGGGTGAAAATAAATTTTTGTAAAATTCTTAAAAGCTTAGATGGCAGGTAAGCATTGACTTCTCATTGACAGTAATATCATTAGAGATGAAACGAGAAACATATGATGCTATCTTAGTAAATTTCACATTTATGTGTATCGGCGAGGGAGTGAGCTTCCCATTAGTCTCCCGACTGGCGCGTTGTAATGTCGTTATGTCTGTAGAACATGTTGTAGTGTTTTTGCAAGCTGCTAGTTAGACTCGCGTGTTGCATGTCGATGAGTCCCTACAAATCGAGTAGCAGCTCATCGACAACCCAGCTGGGCACATCAGTCCTTACGGCACTGCATGTCGAGGTCCGATCTCGCACTTATTATCCAGCCATTTCATCATGTGGCTGTTATGAAAAACGTTGCAAGTAATCTGAAAACTTTTCTGACACACGATGGTACCACAACTGTTGCCAGCCATTGTCAAATTGATGTTTAATCAATATAGTTGACATACTTACATGAACCTACCGAAGGGCATAATTTGTAAGTGGTTCATAATAACTAAAAACCGTCCTTAAAGCCTTGAAATAAATTATTATGTGAATTATTAAAAATATTTGTAATTTTTTCTTTGGTTTTTAAATAAATCTTTTTTGTTATTTATAATATTGAAATTTGTTACTTTGTTTTTGGATTTTTACTTATTTTTTTGTAAGATTATTTGCATTTTTAAAATTAAAACGAACTTAAAACTAGTGCCCCTAACCCAGTCCTAACGGAACATGTGTGCCTCTCGGCCTTGTTACGAACTAGCTTTTCAGCTAATTCGTACTTGAAAGTTGCTAGGGGTGTAGCTCAATAATGACTCATGATTCGATAGACCACAACAGTATAAGATGAGTTATATTACATTAAGATTATACAGTTGCTACTTAAACGGCTATTGGTCGGGGAGCTTTAAGTTGAATACCAAGATGATTATTTTATTACATTATGATTCACGCCATTTTATTAAAACCTAACTGGAAAGTAATCACCTTGTTAATGCTGCCGGAGGCTGATTCTACGAGACGGTTAACGACGGCCGGACACACCCATATTCCTGGTCTGCTTCGCTGGTCGGGTTGACGCCCAAAGGACAAAAGACGAAAGACGCTCGTTCCGGGTGTTACGCTGGCCTATATCAAGCTCGTGGTTCTGCGGCCCCGCTCAGTGACCGGTGGAGGGGATTTCTGCAACTGTCTTCTTTCGCAAGGGTCGACGACCAAATGGTGGTGTTGCAATCCCGCTCGTTTCCAGGTTTAATGTTTGAAGGTGTGATCAGGCAAGTCGTTCAGCTAAGGCCTGATCACACCATAACATCCTGCATTCCTGACGACAGAGAGGGGCGGAAACTGTCTGCCAGTGCAAGCACACGAGCTGCCTTGACAGGGCGTAAGAAAGTGACATGTGGGAGGGTGCTGTGAGCGTGTTTGGGACTGTGCGTATCCGCACAGTATGGTGGAGTATAGGGAAGTGAGCTGAAATCGCCTGGGACGAAGTAGTTTTCTTAAAACTTGTCACGGACCGATCAGAAAACTCCAAATACCCAGTAGATGCGATAAAATTATTTATTTAAATTACCTCTGTATTTCTTTACGAAATGTGCTGGAAATATAAGGAATGTTTATGAGTGTGTTTAGATTGTTAAAAGGCGTTAATTATAACCTCCTTGGCTTTTGTAGGACCAGAAGATCTCCGATCGGCTAAGGTGTTTCGTGTTAACTGAGCTAGAAATTTCATGCCGCCGCCAACCTCACATATGCCCCCGGAAGGCCATGCTGTCACGAAACAAGTAGGAGTGGAAATCTAGTTGCAGCCCGACAGACTTCGGTTAAATCATTCCATTCTTAATTATTTGGTGATTCGCCAAATACTTCGAGGGATTTTATGGAAACATGCTTTATTTCTGCATGTTATTTTCGTTTACTTACTGTGAAGTTGTAAACTAACTTAGTTTTCTGAAATTATTGTATGGTTAAAACATTTATTTCGTTATTTTTAAAAATTTGTTGTTTAAATTATTTTTCTTTATGTTAGGTAATAGTTTATGTATTTAGTATTGTGTGTGAATTCTTAATTTTTAATTATCACGATGAAAAGTTTATTTTGTAATATATTATTCTTCTTTCTAGATCTTCGATTTATTTATCTATTGGTCACTAGAGACCACTAAGTCTGGAGCATACCTTAGTATAAATGTGCTTTCCCTTGTGCGACTTCCTTCTTTTTCGTTTTCTCGCTATACATCATGTAGTTGCCTGGGTATTCTTCTTGTTTGAATAGTACTTTTGTTTTAGGATGAAATATGTTTCATTCGCAGTTTTGGTAAATTTTTCTGCCCATATTTAATTTTCGTTACGTGGTAATATTAAGTTATGGATCCCTTTGATGTCGAAAGTGTTTTGTGATTGTAGCGATTTGCGGCATGGGCCGATAATCTTGAGGCCAGCCATTTCTTCCCGAGTGATAAGAGTCATACACCCATTCGTGGGATTGCCGTTTTGGTCATAGTACAACTTTCTGCCGTCATACCGCAGTAGTTTCAGAAACAATTAAGCAAAAATTTAAATTATTTTTTTTATGGTTTCGCCTGCTGCATGAATTATGTGTGTGCGCCAACCTTTCTGTGGACTGACACACTACAACATGTGAATTTTTTAAAATAAAATTTGGACCGATAAAGAACAATTCTTTTTTATTCTTCAACAATATTTTTTTTTTCAATTTAGAAATAATGTGAAAAAAAAGAGGTGATCTCGGGTACCCGACGATTTATTTTATTGGCCAAAAATATAAGTAATTAATCTGTTGTCAAGTCGTAAACAAAACAAAGCTACTATAATAATCTGTGTTGTCTTAAAACATTTTGAATAGAAGTGTATATAAAATATATACTTGTTGCGGCGAAAAATATTTTCAATAGATGTATAAAGTTTTCTGAAATGATAAGTGATTTTGTTTATTTATGTTATTCTGATTATATATAAATGTATTTTATAACTGTCAAGTTGTTGTTGATAAAGTGGTTTTTACAACATCAGTGTACCTAGTGCCAAATCATGAATTAAATTTAATAAGTAAAACAGGAGTATGCCCCCAAATTTGTTTTCTGTATTATATTGTATTCTACCTAGGAACTTAGGCCAAACCTTCCATTTATATGTCCACTTGTGTTAAGAAGTGTATACCTAAGGGTACCCACTTTTCAGTCGCGATGGTTGTACATTACATGTCGTAGAAGAACGAGGTTCCAGGTTGAAGTTTGGAGTTTTTGATTTGTGCATACTTGTTGCATGTGTGGTCCCTTTGAGACTTCTGCATGCGCAAATGGTGTTCATGAGAGCTCTGTGCTTTATAAATTTATGTTAGGTTAAGTGTTGTACTTTTTTGTAAAACTGGGTTGCTCGGTTATCGTGGCCTTTTTGAGAATGCCAGGACTCCTTTTGAAGGATGAATGCCATTACGAGGGTACCATCCGTAGTGTACCGGCACCTAAAAACACAGCATCAGTATTTAGAAGCATATTGCGTGTTGCATTAAATTCCAATGTTCCTATTTCTTTGGGAAAATTGTTTGATATTGATTTTGATTCAGAGTATCATATGTGCACTGCTAAAGTTATTTCTTTACAAGAGTTCTTTTGACAATTTAAGTGAAGATGACAAATCTTATTCATACCCATGTTTAAAAAAACCGATTAGTTTCTCTTAAACGATTTGCTCAGAATCTTTTGACTGAATTTGGTGAGTAGTTGTCAGATGCCCAGTTTAATTCACTTGATAGCATTGTAGACCAGAAAAAATCTCTTTTAGATACTATTTCTTGTTTGGAATCAATCTCCATCAATGTTGTTCGTAACAGTATTGATGATCTTCCAACGACCTCTATCGCCTCAGTCTTACAACAGTTTGTTAGAATTAGTGTCAGTGCACCATCCAATGATATTCTAGCCACCAAAAAATGTATTCCAGTTAAACTAGTTAGCAACAAACCCATTTTAACTTCTGCCTAAACCACCCTTCCATTAACTGCACTCTATTATGTTTTACTTCTCCAAAGCTCATATTAATTTCATCCGAGCACTGTTTTCAGTGCACCTGTGCACTTGTCATCTTCAGCATCACCTATGTATACATCTGTTTTTGACAAAATCACACACCCACATGCTGCGTTACTTTTCAGCCACTGATGGTTTAAATATACCAAAATTGTTAGAGATTTTCAAAAAGATTGTTAAACTCTACCAAAGTAAAATAATACCAGAGGAACAATTGCTTAATGTAATTTACCCTTTCACTCAAGGTCTACTTAGTGAACGGACCAGTTTAGTCATGTCACAAAATTTTTCTTTTGATACCTATCATTCAAACATTCTGAATTTTTTTATTCCCTCATGGTTGTGTGTTCAGTTACAACTAAGGATGTTTAATTGTTTGCAATAATCTGAGGAGACTCTTTCTGTGTATGTGTGTAGCATTAATTAATGAGGCTGCCATCATATTTTATTTGTATTTACCTGATAGTGAAGTGGGAAATAATATATTTGAAGGCATAGATCATCAATAACATACTTGTTTGGTGTTTTTCGCTAAACCCAATAATTTCACAAAGTTGAATAGGCATGAATATATTCACGGAACATCAGATATCGTAACCAAAAATGTTAGTATATTTTTAGGCCCCACAAATCAATTCGCAGTACCAATAAAAAGAATTTACCTCCTGATTCTATCATCAAAGCTGTTACTGATAAAATTGGTCAGACACAGAAACAGAAGGAAAACAAATCTCCTTCACTCTCAGACACACTTGAACAAGACAACCCACCTTCTAGTAGGTGTTGCAAAAAGTTAGGTGACATGATTGACAAGAGATTCAAGTTAAAAATAAATTCCAGCGGGGACGAAAACTGAGCGATCTTCTTCGCAATTCTTGCATAGTTGTCAATGCTCAGAATAATGCTTACCTTTTTCAAAATGTGAACCTTTGCAAGCACTCTCAACAGCAGTTCAGTCCCTATGACTACTGTGACATGAAAAGGTATGAAATAAGTCCAGTCAATTTCCCTAATTTAGTGGGCATTCGAAAGGTTATTATACACTCACTTGAGGTAAATTTCGGTCAATTATGTGTTAATGCACTTGATTCTGGATCTGCATGTACCACTATTTCTGCTAAGTTTTTTGAGAACTTGAGGGATAGTTTAGTCTGTTGAACCTTCTGACATACAATGCTATACTGCGTAAAGCAGGATCTGCCGTTATCTTGTTGTGTAACTTTAGAGTTGAAAATGTATGATTTTGCTTGGATGCAGATATGTCTAGTTTCCAAAAAAATTAGTATAGATTTTATTTTGGGCACATAATTCATCGCGGCTACTGGCCAAATTCTTGATATTCAATGGGAAAGATCGTATGGTTGTGGACTGCCGAAAACTTAACAAAAATATTGAAATGTTGCCATTTCCTCTTCCTGATCTCCATTCGGCATTCAACAGGTTTGGAAAAGCAAATTTTTTTACAACCATAGTTATAAATGTGGCTTATCACAAAATTCCCTTGTCAAAATATTCCAAACCAATTATGAGTTCTGGTGTTTCTTGTAACCTATGTCAATTTATTGTGTTCTGCTTCAGTACTTACTAGGCTTCTAAATATGATTTTTCAAGATGTAAAAGTAAAGTTTTTCTATAACTTTCTGGATGATCTTGTTCTTATATTCCGACAAATTTTTACAGCATATGGACCATCTGAAAGAAGTCTATTCTCGTTCAGAAAAGGCAGGTCTATCAGTTAACCCTTCGAAAATTAAATTCGCAGATCAAATATTTCATTCTTGAGACATAAGATTTTTTCCAGTGGAATTTCCATTCATCCTGAAAGGACAAAATCCATTAGATTGTTTCATCCGACACGAGAATCTAAAGGTATAGATATATTTATTTGCATGGTTCTGTTTTTTGGTAAATTCATTTTGAACATAGCCGAAAAGGCAGCACCACTTAACAAATTAAAAAAGTAGTTTAAATTTGAGTGGTGTGAGGAGCAGAAATAATGCTTTCGAAATATTAAAGAATGATATTATTTACCCTTGTGTCTTACATATGGCAATATTAGCAAGGGATTTATCCTTCAATCTGATACTTCTAGTCAGGCGATAGGAGCTGTCTTGGCTCAGGAGATTGACAGCTGTCAGCCGATGCCTTTGCATTACGCACTCTTTATCACCAAGAGAAAAAATCTTCAACTGTATACGAGTTGGAACGTTTGGCAGTAGATTTTGGTTTCGGCAAATTTAGGCAATATTAGGAACATGATGAATTTATTCTCGAAACGAATAATAAGGCTTTGTCGTGGCTTTTGACGCATCCACGCCAACTTAGAAAAATTGTCCATTCGGTAGTTAGAAACTCTTCATTAAAATTATAAGTGCAACACATAAAAGGAGCCCAAAATGTAGTTGCATATGCTCTATCATGTATGGTTGACAGTACCAATGTGGAACCACAAGTACTTCCACACTGTATTGTTTTATCTAGTTTTCCATTAGCATTTACGGACATTAAAGAACACCAAAAAAAGGACATTAATTTTAAACAAATCATCACAAATTTAAAATGAGGTATTGAACTCATGATCTCCTCTGTTGTTGATATCATGACAAGCGGAAACGTACAGTGTTGCCTGATCATCTAAAGCCTATGATATTCGATTATTTTCATCCATCACCTTTTGGCGCTCACCTAGGTACACACAAAACTATTCAGGTCGTCTGTCAGCATTTAATTTATAAAGGAACTGGATGCCACAATCTCTGAGCGAGTGAAATGTTGCAAAACTAGTGCTCTAAGAAAGCCAGCTTAGAATACACATTTTGGGTTTCTGTCATCTGAATTAGCTGAAAAACCCATGGAAAAATAATTCATTGATTTAGTTGGTCCCTTTCCGAGGAGTAAATTAGGTAAAAATATGTTGTTAGGGTGTGTTGATGCTTTCACTAAATATGTATGGTAAATTCCACTTTGAAAGCCTGATGCTATGTCCACTATTCGTGCTATAAAAGTGTGCATTTTTCAAAATTATGGTACACCTTCATCCATTGTGTCGGATAATGGTTCACAGTTTACCTCACATCTTCTCATGGCATACACCAAACAACTTTATCCCTATATAATCCTCCTCCTCCGCATGTGGATCACTTCGATCGAAACTTTCGTTCTGCACTCGTTGATTTCCATGTGATGGACTAAAAAAATTGGGATTAAAATATTTCTCGACCTCAAATGGCTTTCAAGTATACCAAATATATTTAAAAAAAAAAAGTCCATTCAATTATATGTTGATTTATGTCCCAAATAAACATTTGTTAAATTTGTGCAATTTGAACGAGTTGTTACTGAAGCATCGTGATATTTGGGGCATGTGTCCTCAAGAATGTAAAGTGTGCTCACTTCACGAGTCTCACAAGTATAATAAAGGTCACATTGATAATCTTTTTCGCGTAGGTGTCCTTGTTCTGTGCAAAGCACACCCTATCAGCAGGGCAGTGGATAAGAAAATGGCAAAAAATTACTTATGGTTGGTCGAACCCGTATCAAATACAAAATTGTTGACGCTAGTCACTTATGCTTTGGCTGATCCAAGTTCAGGATACTTTATTACAAGAACTCATGTCTCTCATTAGAAAATATTAAATTTAATAAAATAGTTTTTCATTTTGCGCTGTTTAGGAGCTTCAGACACTAACTGTGCATTTGTTTATTTGGTTAAACAACCACACAATTACTATCTCCTTTTGAACACTACAATACAATAATTTAGTTACATTTGTTACTTGTTTGATCCTGACTTTATCTTGGTTGTGGACTGATCACCCACTGAGCAGAGGCATTTTGAGGTCCATACCATTCGGGAGCTTTCCACTCTTCAAAACAAACCTCGGTACTAAGTGAATTTAATTATTAGTTTAATTCATGTTTCTACTTAGCCAGTGTTTTGTGCTCTAAATACAGATTGTTTGGTTGTTATATATATGTAACGTTGAATTTTTTACCATGAAATGTCTATTTAATTTAGTGAAAATTCTAGTTAAATATTTTTCGGTATTTTGTATTTGTTTGGGAATTGAACTAGTGAGGTTCAAGATTAATTGTTAATATTTTGCATATGTGACATATGCTTGTTTATTTGGGCCTTTGTCTCTTTCTTTAAGTCATCTGTTAACTATGGGAATATTTGGTAGTTGATGTTATTTTACCATTATGCTACGGTTGATGTAAATGGTAATTAAATTTTGCGTTTTATTGTGTGTATAGTATCTGAATTCTGCATATTGCTGTCGGTTTTCTATTTCCACCTTACTCTTGACGGACCCTATTTTTTTTTAGACTTTTCGCCAAGTAAACTCTGCTATTCACTTCAAACAATCGTCACCTGTCCTATATTTTCTAAAATTTATTTCCAACATTAAATCGTTGAAATTTTCTAAATTACCTCATCTTTCACTCAGTGATTCCCTAATTAAGAAACTTGAATTATTTCTGGTTTCCCAGCCCCAAGGCACTACTTTCCGTGGTGTTATGCAACTTCTCCATTCTCATTGTACTGCATCTTCAGAAAACATTAATGTTATATATAGTTTTCTATCTACGGTTGCGGTTTTTCATCATGTTTGCTATCATCTTTTGGTTGATATCCAAGTTTTGTGCTCATATGCAACTCTCTCCGCCCATTCTACCCTCTAGCCAAGACCGTTCTGTTTTAACTACTTTACCGGTTGTTTCTAGCGGTACTTCCTCCTCGTAATTTAAGTGTAGTTATTGTGTTGTTTTATTATGTGGAATTTATACACTTAGTGGCCACTACTCTTGCCACATTTTTGCGGATTCTGTGTCCAGGTTTCAGGGAGGAGTGTGTGCCATTTGTGTTGGCACTTGTTTCAAGTCAATATGAATTTCTGTTATTTTCATTCTTTATTATATGTTTTTCTCCGAAATTTCTTGTTTTTTTTATAATGGAAACGTGCTCTTATTCTGCTTAGTATTTTTGTTAACTTACTGTGACTTTGTAAATCTATCATTGTCTTCTGTAATTATTATTACTTTTTTTATTTATCTGGTTATTATTTAATGTTTCTTGTACAAAAATACTTTTCTTTATGTCAATTAATAGTTCATGTATAATATATTGTGTGTAGTCTTAATTTGTAATTATGAAATTTAAAAGTTCCTTTTGTGAAATATTATTCTTCATTCTAGCTAGGACTTCGTTTATGTATCAATTGGTGAAACGAGACCACTAAGTCTGGAGTATACATAATATTTATATGTTTCCCCTCGTGCGACTTCTTTCTCCTTAGTTTTCTCCCCATACAGCGTGTAGTTGCCTTGGTTTTCTTCTTGTTTGAATAATTTTTTTCATTTTAGGATGAAATAAGTTTTACCCGCCGTTTTGGGTAAGCATTGCGGATATATTTTATTTTCGTTACTTGGTAATGTTATGGTAAGGATCCCTTTCTTATCGAAAGTGTTTTGCGATTGTATTGGTTTGCGGCATGAGCCGATTATCTTGTGGGCAGCCATTTTTTCCCGAGTGATGTGAGCCGTACACTCATTCGTGGGATGGTCGTTTTGGTCACAGTACAACTACTCTCTGCCGTCACACTGCAGTAGCTTCAGAAACAATTAAGGAAAGATAATACAGTTTTAATTTTTTTTTTTTTCGCCTGCTGCATGACCTATGGGTGTGCTCCAGCATTTCTGTAAACTTACGCGCTACATCACGTGAAATTTAAAAAAAAAACAAACTTCTTGTTGAAAAATGTTTGCTAAAATATTTTTGAGACAATGTGAACTTTAAAAAGAGGTCATCTCGGGTACCTGACGACTTAGTTTATTGGTCAAAAAAACTTTTTTATCTGTTGTCAAGATGTGAACAAAACAAAACTACTATAAAACACTTACTTAAGTTTATTATATCTTCGTTGTTATAAAAGATTTTGAATAGAACTCCACAGTAAATATAAATATATATAATAATAAATCATTGTTGTAGCGAAAAAAGTTTTGAAAATATTTATAAAGTTTTCCAAAAAAAAAATCGTTTTGTTTATTTACATTGTCCTTCTTATTGTTCTAGTACTATATACGTATATGTGTGAATTTTCTAACTGTTAAGTTGTTGTTGATAAATTTTTATATACACCATTAGTGTACATATTACCAATTCATGTCTTAAATGCAACAAGTAAAGCAGGAGCACACCCCCTAATTTTCTTTTTGGGGTATACACTTAGTCTACCTAAGAACCTAGGTCCCTCCTTCCATTTATGTGCCAACTTGTGTCAACACGAGGGTACCTAGGGGTGCCCACATTTCAGTCCCAGTGTTGGTACATAACCAGAGTCACTGCTCATCGACAACCCAGTTTGCTCATCAGTCCTTAAGGCACTGCAATTCAGGGTCCGGTCTTGCTCTTATTTTCCGGTTGTTTCATCGTTTGACGTTTGTGGAAAAAGATGCATGTAATGAGTACATTATCTTGGTAGCCTATGTACCAGGACTGTTGCCAGCCTTGGTCAATACTGGCGTTTACCAGTATAGGTTCCGTATCTAAATCAGCCTCCCGAAGGGCATCATTTGTAGAGTGTCCTTAAAACTAAAAAAAAACGCCCTTCCAGCCTTGAATCTATAATTTTTTAAAGATTTTATGAATGTTTATATTTTTCCTTTTGTTTTATATTATATTTCAATTTTTATAAGATTTTTGAAACTTTGCATTTGGCATGTTTTTGTAAGATTTTTTAATTTTTTTAAACTAAAACTAACTTAAAACTAAAGTCTCCTTACTCAGTACTGACCTCCCATGTGTGCTTCTCGGCCTGGATTCCTGTAGACAGAGTGGTACGAAGACTGTCTGCCAGTGCTCCCACATGAGCTGCCTTGACAGGGCGTAAGAATGAGACGCATGAGAGGACGCTCGGTGTGTATTTAGGGCTGTACGTGTATCCGGGCAGCTCCTCTCGGCTCCATTGTTTCGTGTGAACTGAGCTAAACATGCCTTGATTTAGATAGTTTGGTTAAATGTGCTGATTTTTGTCCCGGACTGATCAGAGAATTCCGCCAGTCCAAGAGTGGTTTTAAATATTGTATTAATCCAAACCCCTGGTGTTCCCATATTAAAAGTAATTAAGATTTTAATTTTTAATGGTTTTGAGTATTTAGGTGGTGTCTCTCTAGTTTCGCAGGCAGTGTTGCAATGTAACACCACAGTCGCTCTCCTCCGAGTAATGGGCTGTGCGATGTATCAATGCGGCATATGACTGAGGGCACTTGCTGCAGCATCATACCTGCTTCGTGATTAAATAACCGGTGTATAGAGTATCTCCTGTCGTGGTGTAACAAACTAGTTCCGCAGAATGAAACTCACTGGAAACAGGTAGTGAAGTAATCCAGATTGGATTATTCCACACTATGAGAGGTGATTGATTTCAACCTAAATACACAGGCAAAGAGCTCTAAAGCGAGTCAATCATACATCTGTGCACTGGGTTNATGTGTGGGGATGCCAGTGTGCAGAACTGATGCAGCCTTGGTTTGAAATCAGGACTAATATGTTAAGATAATCGCGGTTGTTATATTTCCGTGGTTCTAGTAGGTCATATTCAGATAGTTAATTTATAAGGGGGTTGTCATGTTCACTAAGACTTTCATAAAGTTTTTTTATTTCTTGAAATAATTATTTTTTATTATAGTTAATTGAACATCTGATGAATTATTTAATTGCTGGTATACCAGCCTGCTTCTGCTTTTACTCGAAAGAATATATTTTGTGTTCTCTGAACTTTCTGTTTTTGTGTTGTAGTGGCATAACCCCATATTTCACACCCATACAGCAGTAGGGCCCTAATAATTTGCTTAAAGAGATGTAGGTTTTCCCTACGAGGGAATCGAGGTTCTTTAAGCATTGGATATAAATCTATAAAATTTCCTGTGGCTATATTAGTGATTATTTTAATGTGTTCTGCCCACATAAGTAATCTGTCTGAGGTCAGCCCCAAATATTTGGCATATTTAACATTTAGAATATTAATATTAAACATTTTAATTTCACTGTCAGGCCGAGTGTATTTTTGTAATAATTGAGTGAGTTGATTTTGTTGCATTTAATATAATTCGCCAGCGCAGGTACCATTGTTTTAATGCAGTGAACTGTCCTTGCACGCCTATTAAGGTATATATCAAATTGGCTGATTGTTTAATTATGGCTGTGTCATCTTCGTACATTTGTGCATATGCGTCCGCATTTGGAATATTTGCTTTGTATATGCTATAAAAGAAAGGATGAAGTGGCGAGCCCTGTGGTACACATGCCCTTAATTCTCTGGTTGTTAATTTAGATGAATTGTAATAACATGTATAAACTCACCCCAGACCGATTGGAAAATTTCCCTGCTGAATGCCATCTCCATTATAACTTTGTCCTTGACCTATCGGAAAACCTACGAGATGAAAAATGCTACGCATTAATGAAACCAAGTTTTAATATCATAGCGAAATTCACTACAGGATCTTTAATTACACACTGTGAATGTTAGTAGAACTTCTAGAACTTCGAGACAGCCTAGAACATCTCGTAACAACAACGAGACGACAATACCTTTTAGACCATCGTGAATATCAAGATCTACCAGAGCTACAGCATCGAGACGTCAGTAGAACTTCCAGAAAACGATCAGAACTTCTAGACCTAAGTCTCAGAGACTACAAATTCCTCCTCCCCCCACCCTCCCATCCATAAACCCGCTTTAAGATACTTTACTTTCCATCGGAGTAGCTATAAAAATTCTAAAATTTCCCGAACATAAATTAAACTCTATTTCTTAAAGATACATATTTCAGCTCACAAACCAAAATAACGAAGTGTTTAAAACATTTATTACTGATAAAAAATTATTATCTTTCGTAAACATAAAACCCACCACTCTCAATAGAAGTGTGTCAAATCTATCTTTTCGCATACATAAACCCTCCCCGTATAATCCCAGTTCCTAGACACTGTTTAAAATTTTTAACAAATTGGTTTATTTTGTCGCAGGAAGATTGACCTGCCCCACCCCCCGGGGAAGATGCCCTACTTTTACAACTGCGAGCCTTCCAATGCACTCATTATCTTAACAAGCTGTTGTCAACATGACCCATTGATGATAGCTTCCACTACATAACTACAATCCCCACCCTCTCCAACCTTAGAAAACGAGCACAGTAATTATTTACATTCGGGCAACAGGTTTCCTCCAGTGCGATGCTGGTTTACTATTGCTTCCCCATACTTGCATTTTGGGGCTACCGAGGCGTAATTGCCTCCCTCTGTGGTCCGTCTCCCCAGCGCACAGACGTATTTTAACCACCAGGCGCTTCCTTCTCCCTACAGGGAGAGGGAGGAAGCACCGGCAATTTTTTTTACATGTAACGGAAAGCTTGATACTTGCCCAATGCTATGGTTTATAAGTAGGAATTGAATCTGCTCTCTGCGTAAGGCACCAGCAATTGAGGCTAGCCCTCAGTGTTAGGGCGTAGGAATACGTCGACACTATTGTCTCTAGGTCCAATTTACTAATAAATTTACCTCGTTTTCAGGTTACCAATAAATCAGTTTTATTAACGCTTAACAGGGCCACTTATACATGTACACACGAGACAACACTCCCCTTCCCTTTT
>NQII01005630.1:0-54816 GCA_002778355.1 Clitarchus hookeri | reverse complement strand
GCCAACGGAGGAGTAGTCAGGATCGTCAGACAAATCGTCACGAGTAGAGATAATATCAGGTTCAGATTCTAAAAGGAAGAAAATAAATTAATAATAATTCCCGCCAGAAACAAAATAGAAATCAATAATACCAGCAAAAACATAACTCACCAGATGACGAAGGATATTTTTCTCTGGCCAAATCCACAATTTTCTTGGTTCGTGATGAAAACATTTTCAGAGAAGCACTGACTAACAAGAACTGTGTAATACAACCAACCTGGAGCTAAACTTAAGTGATTTTGGGAGATACAACTGCCAGGGTTAGGGGGAGGAATGCAGGCAGGTATAACGGTTGACATGTCGAGGGACCCCCCCACCTGCCTCCGCGTATTTCCTCAGGTAGTAGGTCTTTACCCTGGGGCCGGGCGGTCCCCACGTACCGCTCCACAAACTTGGGCCTAAACGGAAGTGGCTTGTCGTATTTTTTAATTTGGTTGTTTATATGTCATTCTGAACTGATTTGCATATTATATGAAAACAAAACTGCCTTGGCCCCAACCAATAAACCACCGGCGGTACGATCGTACCGCCTGGCGGTCAACGTGTTAANACCAATAAACCACCGGCGGTACGATCGTACCGCCTGGCGGTCAACGTGTTAACTAAAGAATAAATTTATATAAAAAAAATTAAATGTTAATTAATTGAAAATAATTCTGTAATTATTACTGTAACAAACACAATAACTAAAAAGAAAGGAAGTGGACTTCATCATGGGGGAATAGTACAATTTTTTAATTTAGATGTTACGTGTTTTGGCTGCTTTTGTTGTGGCAAGTGAAATTATAAATTTACTTTAACTGACTAGAAAGAATAAAAAGAACTGGAAGAACAATCTAAACACAATTTAACAATTGAAAATAAATCAGTAAAAGGAATTAATTCCAAATCTAAGGAAGAGTAATATGTAAAGAAAGAAAAATTAATAAAATTTTCTAATGCTGATATTTAAAATTATGTAATATACTTAAACATTAAACATTTCAGAGATGTTGATGTGATTTACAATCTAGAAAACTATACACATAAAATTTGATCTAAAGTTTTACACTTAACCTGGACCTCTTATTAAATCCTGGTACTCACTTGCTTTGTTTTTTTTTATTTCGCTATGTTTTTCCTCACTTTGATTTACTTGGTGGAAATATTTAATTTGAGTTATTAATTTCTTTCAAAAATTTTTCTTTCTTCTCAATAATATTTTATATGTTCGAATTTATCACAAATTCAGAAATGTGAATTAAGTAAGAAAATTAAAAGGCCAACAAAAAAAAAAATTGATTATTCCTTACATGAACGAAGTATTCAAAACATCCGTAATTCAAATTGATGAGTAAGTAATTTACAAAATGGCGGCCATTCATATATTTTAGGTTTAATAATTATAATTGCAAAAGGACATCCTTTCTACCAATTTCGACCAAATTTTGTGTGCTGACATTATCTTATACAACCACCATATATACTAAGAAATAATAGTTTTAGTCGCCCACTTTGTAAGTTAGCACTACAAACATAATAAAAATGTTATCTCGGGAAAACACTTCCCTATTACTATCAAAGTTTGCAGACAAGTAGTACTGCTGCAGGCGATGTATACAAGCATATTTTAAGAAGTCAGACAAAATGGCAGCCATCTAGTTATTTTAACATAATATACTATATTATCGAACCAATATAATCAATTCCAACTTAACTTTGTATTCTCGGAGAATATTTAACCAAAATCAAATTTTCCCACACATCCTTGTTATTCCTCCATTTTGTAAGATAGCACCATATGAATATGTATAATTTTTATACCGTATCTTGCGAAACAATGGACTGATTTCTACCCAATTCGCCGAACATGTAGTGCTCTGCCAGACAATGTAAACTAGTGTGTTTTTAATAAGTCATGCATAACTTAAAAAAAAGCAGCAATTTAGCTATTTGAGATTTGTAATACTACATCTATAAAATGCATCTACACAGAGCATAATTTGTCCGCCCTTTTGTAAGATGTGCATCACGAAAACGCTTGATGCTTGACATCTGTGATTGATGGGGAGGTCATGGCAGGGCTAGTCTTCGGTGTGTCGGTCAGAGACACAGCTGGCTGATAAGATGGACTTATGGTTTGTTCACAGAAGCCCAGCCTATATAAAACCTGGGGCACATGGTTCGGCGGTTTGGTACAAAGTCTGGAGTGTGCAGAATGAATGTACAAATTACCGGCCTGCACACCGCAACTGGTTTACCTTTGATGGGCGTCGCCCAGGGTAGCTCCGGGCTCTGCTTCAGCTGGGGTTGCCTCCTNTCTTCATAGAACATCTGCTTAGTGAAGGATAACCCCATGAATTTTATATGCCATTATGAACATCACCTTTACGCTTTGTGCAGAGTGCACTTTCTTTGGACAAGGTGATACAGAATGCTACCATTCATTGGAATGCAGCTTTAAGCATGGTTCGTATGGCCGACAGCAGATTTCGTCAATGGCGAAAATTCTTCCAAGAAAGTTTTCACCCTCCCTCTAGTAACAGTACAGCAATTCCTGTGAATGTGAATAGTGTTGCTATAGTTGCTTCGGTGGGTGACACCACATGGTGTCTGCAGAATGTGGAGCATAATTTTGTGGCAGAGAGCGAAGACAATGAGCTGTGGTTCTCTGGTGGTCTTGAATGGTGGCTGAATAAAGAAGAAGGGGAAGAAAGCTGACAGGTGAGACCTCTCCAACTGTCGGGTGGCTTGAGCTCGTTCCCAGGGTGTAATGGTGGATATTGCAGTTGGGGCTGGGTTACAGCGTAAGTTAATCTTAGAGTTGGTAGCTGCCTTTTTCTAATACACAATCTGGTACTACTAACTTTGTCCATGAGTGCCCCTCCATCTAGGGGTGTTCTTGTAGACTCTGAATGCAAGTTTGAGGTTCACACCCTGCATGAGTTACATTATTCTGTGTTCAGATGAGGCGAGGTCAAATCGCCCCCCCCCCTTCCTTTCTGTTGCGATGGAAACTCATCTGGGCGAGAAAAAAAATTCCTTGGGAGGTATGTAGAACTGTCACTCGCAAGAAAGTCGGGTTGGCTATTTTAGCTATCCTCTTCCGGAGCACTCTCTATATGTTGTGGCACACGGTGGCTCTTAACGTGCAGCTAAATAGCCCTTTCTCTCTCTAGCGCGCAGGCTGGAATTGTGAGCGGGCTGCTAACTGCTTCTTATCCCCTTGGGAGGACATCTGTCACAGGAAAATGGCCTGGTGTCGGGTGAATGCATACATCCCTTATTTTGTTACCTATTACTGTGCCACTCACACTGATCAACTAAAGGTTGAGTTTGTTTACAAAAATCATGCAACAGATTTCTCCTGAAATAACCTCTAAATAGGCAGGCACAAATACTAAACAAAAAAATTCGACACTTATTGTATGTACAAGTCCCACTCATTAGTGGTGTGTTAATCCTACTAATTTACCTGCAATGGTGTTGAAGGCATTTTGAAAGTTGCCCTGCTTTGTAACTTCCTATGTGTCGCACAGCAGGTAATTTTACGTGTGACAAAGTGCTAAGGTTTCAGCTTGCTCTAGGCCTTCTGTTATTTAGGCCATTCTGCTGATCTATCTAATTGTTACACACATGAGAACCCTGGAATGAATAATAAAACTAACCAAGTGATGTACGGACCGGAAAACATAAATAAAAAAATGTTACCCTCAAAGACACACAATACAATTTCAAAGTATTTAAAACAAATTAATTCTGCTTTCGTTAAAACGACCTTAAATAAACAGGCTTTCGCTTGAATTCGTTCTTCACCTATGAGGAAGTCCTTGCTTCACTAGAAGAATTTGTGTTTCACTGTTACTAACNTTTCGCTTGAATTCGTTCTTCACCTATGAGGAAGTCCTTGCTTCACTAGAAGAATTTGTGTTTCACTGTTACTAACTAAGATGTCTATTTCATCGTAGCTGTTAACACTGGCAAGTTTTTCACAACTGGCTTATACACAATGTCACTGCACAGTTGCAGTGTTTAGGAGCAATTATAGCAGCTGGGTTAATTGCACTGGTTTGTTTGAATTTGATGTAGCACTGACTCGCGTATGTCACTGTGTTAATAAGCTATGGCTTTATTATACTCTGCTGCATTAGACAGTCTGTCTTATATCGGCACTTACTGGCTTTGACTAAAGGCCACTGTCACTGATAACAGCGATTGAACAGCTGTTTTTTTTACTGTCACTGTTGAGTATTTGAAAACTCACGCACTACTGTAACTGACTGTCTCTGGTTGGAGTCTTGGATTTTCATGGACGACCTTGCTTCCTCAAGGCTGCATTCTGTGGGAAATAGGTGGCCAGGGTGACTCATGGTAACATCCCGTCTGAGAGGCACTGCAGCAGGCACGGGGGTGGAAGATCTCTCTCGTGGGCTGGCTGCTGGGCTCTGGGTTCACGTCTCCAGCAGTGGCCAGCTCGGGGCAACCAGGCACCGGGGGTTATCAGGGACCCTCTCATCCTGGAGGAGAATCATCTGGGTCGCCATCGCAGGAAGGGATCCCTCAGCATTCCCTTCCCTCTTGGCACTGCTGGCAAATTCTATCTTACTGAAGACGAACTCATGCGGGTCTCGCCGCCATGTGGGTCTCGCCACCATCCGGCGTCGAGGCATCTTGGGTGGCCTCGTCTTCCTAGGTGGATGAGACGGTGATGGTGGTCATATGAGGCAGGGGCTCTTCGGGCACCTCTGCCTCATTGGTGCTGGTGGACACTTCCTCTCGCTCAGGAGGTCGTGCTGCAACGACCTCGCTGCCATCCAGCATCGAGGTCTGGGTGGTGCCTATGACCTCCGGGGTGAACATGGGTGGTGTCGCCGTCTGGGTCAGGGGCTCTTAGGGCACCCCTACTCTGTCGGCTTGGTGGCTATGCTCGTCCTCCCGCGGAGTGAGGTCGGTGGCTATTATCTGGGGCTACCTGGCACCGAGATACTGCATGGTGCCATGTCCTCCGGGGGATGTGGTGGGGTTGGCCATCTGAGGGAGGGGCTCTACGGGTACCCCTGTCTCGTCAGCATAGCTCGGCTCCGCCACCCGGCTGGAAGGTGGTACATAGGTGTTCTCGCCTTCAGCCGGAGTCGACACCTGATGGTGTGCCACGTCATAATGGGTGGATGCAGCGAGGTTGGCCATCTGAGACAGGGGCACTTCGGGCACCCCCGCCTCATCGGCATGGCTGGCCTCATCCTTCTCCTATATGGGGCTGGGTTGTTGTCTTCGTCGAGGCTCCCTGTCTAAGGGACTCCTCCACGACAGCTTAGACCCGGTCGGGGTCATGCGGTCGAACCTGGAGGCCACTCGCCTTCTGAAATATGTTAGGGTACAAGGCAGTATCCTAATGGACACTACTCTCCGAAGTGCTTGTGGTTCTTCCTTCGTGGTAGTTGGTTTAATACTTCCTCCTCATGTAGTCTGGTCGGGTTCTGTGTTCCGGAAGGTTGGCGGTGGAAGTTCGGATAGTGTACGTGGCGGTGGGTCATCTTCCATCTTTCCCTCTTCTTCTTCGTCGTCGTCTGCATCTTGCAATTTTTCGGGGTCCTGGATGCAGGCTGGACATGGAATGAACCTGTCCTCTGGTGGCCAAACGAATGTGTCCTCGGTTGTCCTCCGTCCAGTACACATTCTCTTGTCTTCCCACAATCTTGTAGGGCTGCCTTCCCACTTGGCAGCGAATCCGGTGATGAATTTCCCATTAGCCTTGCTGAGTGCGTGGTTGTGGAGAAGTACTGTTTCGCATATCTGGAAACTTATCACCACTGTCTTAGGTTGTGGATACTTGTGGGCTATGTAATGGCCTTCGGTGGTGCACGCCCTCATGGTCTGGGCCAGGGATGCTAATCTGATGTCCTCAGGCTGCAGCATTTCTGTGAGAGCTTATTCCCACAGCTAGTCACCTGGACGGAGGAGATTTCGTCCCAGAAGGAGCTGGCTGGGACTAGTATTTACTGCCTCTATGTTCTTTCCCGTGAGAGTGAAGATAATTTTGGGCAGCTGCTTATCCCAGTGATGGTGATATTCACCCACACTGAGGGGGAGGCTCTTCTTCAGCTCCTGGTTTCTCCGCTCAGTGAAGTTTGCTTGTGGGTGGTATAAGGGGTAGTGCATGTCTCTAACCCCCATGCATTGCAGGCTGTTTGTCACTTGTGGCTGGTAAATTGAGTACTATTATCGGTCAGTATGGCCTGTCGGTATTCCTAGCAGAGGAAAATTTCAGTTTAAAGTTTTGTGATAATGTTTTGGGTCTCCTGGCTTGGTAGGGGAAATGCTTCCTCCCAGCAGGAAAACTGGTCTGTGACTACTAGTAGGTATCGCCTACCTTTCGTACTTCTGAGGTATGGCCCCCATTCAATTGGCCGCTATGTGAGCCCAGGCAGTATGAGGCCGACGGGGTTTTCCGGCAGGTTAGGNGGTATGGCCCCCATTCAATTGGCCGCTATGTGAGCCCAGGCAGTATGAGGCCGACGGGGTTTTCCGGCAGGTTAGGTCATGGGGTAGACTTTGCCACGACAGCACACCTCGCAGTTGTTGACACACTGTCGCACATCCCTACTTATCCCGTCCCCTTGTGTAGCCTTCTCCTATGTGCCGAAGCATCTTCTCAATGCCGGGATGACTGGTTTGTGGGTGATCATAATGGTGTTGGCATAAGTCCGTCGTCAGGTTTTGTGGTATCCTGATNGGTATGGCCCCCATTCAATTGGCCGCTATGTGAGCCCAGGCAGTATGAGGCCGACGGGGTTTTCCGGCAGGTTAGGGCATGGGGTAGACTTTGCCACGACAGCACACCTCGCAGTTTTTGACACACTGTCGCACATCCCTACTTATCCCGTCCCCTTGTGTAGCCTTCTCCTATGTGCCGAAGCATCTTCTCAATGCCGGGATGACTGGTTTGTGGGTGATCATAATGGTGTTGGCATAAGTCCGTCGTCAGGTTTTGTGGTATCCTGATCTTCCACGGGGCTTCAGGTTGTCCACCCCGATACCAGACGACGTTGTCTCAAAGTTCAAGTCGTTGGGGTGGGTTCTGGAAAAGATGCTGTTTGTCTGGGTCGTTTTGTTTGTGGTAGCTAATATAATATTGGCTAAGTTGTAGCTGGAAGACCCGGATGTGTTCCTCGGGACTTCTCATAGGAGCAGAAGTATGGGTCATTCTCTTCCATTCTTCATCTTCTTCCTCCATCCTAGAGGTCTGGCTGGCGTGATAAGGCATCCAGCATATTATTGGACTTTCCTGGGCAGTTCTGCACTTTAAAGTATAACTCCATTAGGAACATTTCCCATCTTCTTAACTTGTCCTTGGTGTTTCTTGACTAGCTTAACCTTTGGAGGGCCTTGCTGTCTGTGCGGATTATGAAGTGCTTCCCTCTAGGGGGTGTGTATATTTCTTCACTGCCCAGATCAGGGCAAGGCACTCTTGTTCATCAATATGATATCTCTGTTCCATGGAATTTAAACAGGTGCAGGCATATGCGATTATCTGGGGTCGTGTAGCGAGGTTCTCCTGGTATAGGACTGTCCCCAGCCGGTTCTGGCAGGCATCTGTGGAGTTTTTCCAGGTGTTGGAAGCTTCTCTTCAAGGCTCAAAACACGCTGTGGTTCTCTTTTTACCACCGCCAACGTGTTTCCTTCATTGCATGTCCAGGGTGCTAAAGATTTTTGCCTCCCCTATATCTCGGAGAGTGTATGTAAGGTTGATTGCCGGATATGCTATAGGATGTCACATCATTCAAGTCTGTGTAACTGACACAAAATTTGAGTTGCTCGTCTTTTATAGGGATAAAACAACATGGGAATTGTGCGGCGAGTTAGACCGTTCCACAAACCCATGTTCTTTCATAGGTTTCACATGTTCTATAATCAGGTGTCGCCTTCTGGCGGACACACAGTATGGTCGGTTGTAAACAGGCAATAGGTGGTAGGCCAAATCTCATGCTGGATGCTACGCGTTTGGCATAGCGAACCCCCTTGACCGAAAGCTCTAGCATAATAGTCCAATATTTGACGAACATGGGGGAATTCTGGTTCCGTGAGTTGATGGTTAATTTCTTCGAGTACGATTGTGGTTAGGGGGGAATATCCGCGTCCGGGCCGTGTTCCCAGTTGAACGACACTTCGTTTTATTGCCAATATAGATCCGTTTCTGGCAGTGATCTATGACACATTGTTGTTGATGTAGCCATGGCTAGCCTACTATTACCGCCTCAGTAATATTCGGCGAGACTGCGAATTCGGTTGAGTGGTCTTGATGGTATACCCCTGCTGGTGTCTATTCGTGCTGTGCCATGTGCACCAACAGGTTTTGTGGGCAAAGTGAAACTCGTTTTGCAGAGATCAGCAAGTCACTTCTTTTAAAGTTCCACGTATCAGCGGAATCTATAAGAGCGAGTGTCCTATGTCTATTGATTCCCACCTGTATGTGAGGGGCTTCGGGTGCGTCGCTTTTTTCAGCTAGTCTTTGGAGGAAGACGGGCCCATGGTTCCCGGTGTTGGTGGCCCGCTTAGCACCCCGGCTGCGGCGTTTCTCACCTGGCTGGGTCCTTTAACCTATGCCACATTAAAATATTAAGTTTTCATGTAATATCTCGGGAAACAATTAAAAGATTCCTACCAAATTTGGCAGACACAATAGAACTGCAGCAGGTGGTGGAAAATGATATGTTTTAATTAGGTAATGCACTTATTATCTAAATAGTGGCTGTATAAATATTTTAGCTAAGTATAATTTATTAACTAAACAAACTCAAACGTTAATTTGTATGTTGTTATGAAAATTGTATATACATTATTTCATTCCACTGTAATTTCGTAAGATAACCCCATAATAAAAATAAAATTGTGTCATATATCGCGAAAACATCAACCCATGTATACCAAATTTAGTGAAGAATTTGTACCGAGGTATGCCACATTAATATGTGTATTTGTTTAAGCGTTTCAGATATTAATTGTCAGAATAGCAGATGTAAACATATTTTAGTTTAGTGTTCTACATCTACGAAAGTGTGTAATCGATTTTAACTTATCTCTGTGTACTGGCAGCATACAATCATCTAATGTGCTAATACATAATGGTTTTGTTCACCATTTATGGAGCATCATATGAATAATATGCAGGTTTTAAGCAATATCCCGAGAACCAAACAACCAATTCCCACCTAATGTTATACTAAATAAGTGCTGGCATCACTCTATTGTGGCAAAAAAAAAAATTTTATGCTGGTAATATAAATTATTTAGTTAAGGATCTTGTATCTGTAAAAGTCAACAAAAATTTGTACACTTACAGTATTCATTAGTAGCATCAATTATGCTGACAGAATTGGATATTTTTCAAATCTATTTGCAAAATAGTGCCACTTCAACAAGTGGTATTTTTTGCCATATTCTCAAAGAGTTCAACTAATTACCACCAAACTTAGCACACCACAAATGCTACATAAATCCATGTAAACTGACATTTTTTAAGTAGGTCATATAACGGTGTTCAGAATAATGACTTCATAAATAATTAAGATAAGTATGCTACACAAATAAAAAATTTCACCAAATTCAACCAATTTTTTTATATTGGCAGTATGTTTTACAAGCATCCTGGTCACGTTCTTTTTTTTAGGCAATTTGTGCAACGGAACCAAATAAGAAAATTAAGTTTTCATACCATATCTTTGGGGACCAATCAACCGATTTCCATCAAATTCTTCGCACAATAAGCATTATGGTAGGCCCTGTAAACTTACATGTTATAAGAAGCACAGTTACTTATTTTCAAAATGACTGCCCTGTAAATAATTTAGGTCATTAAACCGTAACATTCGAAACATTAGACAGAGTAATTCCGAAGATGATTCTCCAATTCCTCCCTCAATAATTCAGTTGATTGCACGTTACCTTATGGTACAAGGATTTCTGTGTTCGTGTTTCAGTAGAAGCACGTGTGTATTTAAAATTGTCTCACAACTGTTTATTATATTTCTGATTTCATCTCTTACGATATTGCTTTCAACGAGACGTCAAGGTTTAGCTACTAACTTAGTTTCTAAGAACTTAAATATTAGTTGCACCCGTGTTGAGGAAAGACGGGTCATTAGCTTCATCAGTAAGTTTTTGTTGTTTTATGTGACCTTCTACATTTCAAACAAGTATTTTTCCTTTTTTAATAAAATGTTATATATATTATATTGTCCTTTATATTTTACAAATAATCATTATGTAGTCATTAATAATTCATAATAGTGAGAAACTTAAAAATTTCANATTGTCCTTTATATTTTACAAATAATCATTATGTAGTCATTAATAATTCATAATAGTGAGAAACTTAAAAATTTCAGTTTTATAGTATAGATGAACGCCCATTTTAACATCAAATAGATTGCAATAATCCTATTTGTTAGTTCCATGAATAACTGTAAAATATCATAAGGTGTATTTATATTAACAGAAACAATTTTGCAAGCTCTACAATGAATCACAAAGTAAAGAAAATTAAGATGTTACAAAAATTAAATTTGTAATCTTTATTATTTTGTACAGTTTTGAATATCACAGTAATGAGTAATGCACATATTGGGATCAGTTCAATCAGGTTTTACTTTATATACAAATATGTTCATAGTTGAATCACGTTTGTCATATATTTCTTTGCCTTTAATATCTAAAAATTCTTTATTGACTGCGTCTTTACCAACTACTGGATCAGCATNTTGTCATATATTTCTTTGCCTTTAATATCTAAAAATTCTTTATTGACTGCGTCTTTACCAACTACTGGATCAGCATATGGAAAATGATTTAATTGTGTATGGAAACCTTATTTGTTGTATAAATAAATGTAAATTAGCTTGTCTCGTAAGGAAGAGGCAGTAAAATTAGATTTCCATTATAGTTCTGTTTTCAAAGCAGAATTATTCAATCCAGTGTACATACGCATATATATATAAACTTATTGAAACGAGAGTTTCAATCATATTTACTTAGTTCGACAGGTATATTATACTTTGATCNCATATATATATAAACTTATTGAAACGAGAGTTTCAATCATATTTACTTAGTTCGACAGGTATATTATACTTTGATCATGTCTGAAATTATTAATTCTTTTCCTACATTTGTAATTCTTCTACAAAATACATTGATTTATTTTCTTTGTTCAATTAGATGTCGTCCCTGTAAATCATTACATGTTTAATTTTTATATTGGAACACATTTATCGCTCTTTTCATCAAAAACAAAATATTTATCCAAAATAGTTATAATTGATTTTCCGAATATGTATATTAATAAATAAAAGAAAACTTTTATTACAAATAACATATATTGAAAACAAGTCAAACACTTACGAAAGTCAAACACCACATATAACGGAATCAATATTATGTATTCTGTTCTCACTAAAGNAAACAAGTCAAACACTTACGAAAGTCAAACACCACATATAACGGAATCAATATTATGTATTCTGTTCTCACTAAAGCAAACATGGTTATTATTTAAGTAAATTAACAATTAGAATGGAATCCTTGCTCCAACTGAATCAAAGCAATTTATACAATTTTATAAATTTAGGAAAACAATGCCAGTGATTTGTGTGTATGATAGAATGTTTGTTGATCATTAGACATTCATTTTTATAAATTTTCTTCTGTTGTTCATTACTAAATTAAAATTTCTTAAACGTTTTAATTGTAATGTTTTTATAATTTTGTGTATTAGTATTAGATATTGGTGGTAAAAGTAAATTTTTTTAGATTTCTTTCTTCGTTGTCTCTAAACAAGTGTTCCTGAATTGTTTTTCAATTCTTATGTTTTAGTTGATAACCCAAATAATTTTTAGCATACTTTCCGAAGGAAAGAAAGGCTTATGAGATCACTTTTGTGTATGTGTGTCTATGCGTGTAAATATGTGTGTGTATGTACATGTATGTGTCCCCCCTAACAACATTTGAACTAGTAAACCGAATTTCACCAAACTTGGCACACATATATTAATTAGTAGTGACATCTGACTTCTATAGTTTTGGACCAGGCTGGGTACTTTACTTCAAATTTTTATATTTAAGGCGGTATTCCTTATCTCAGGAATCTATTAACCCAATTAAAACCAAATTTGGCGTGTTGTAAGCGCATCATGTAAACATTGCATTTAACAATGGATATAGTGGTTGGCCCATCATTTTGATATATATCAACACATGCATAAATAGACTTTACATTAGACAGAGGTGACAAAAGTCATGGGATAGCAATATGCAAATATACAAATGGCAGTAGTATCGCGTAAAAAATGTATAAATGGGCAGTGCATTGGTTGGCCTTAATTTGTAGTCAAATGATTCATGTGAAAAGGTTTCTGATGTGATTATGGCCGCCCGACGGGAATTAACAGACTTTGAACGCGGAATGGTAGTTGGAGGAAGACGCATGGGACATTACATTTCGGAAATGGTTAGGGAATTCAACATTCCGAGATTAACAGTGTCAAGAGTGTGCAGAGAATACCTCATTTCAGGCATAACCTCCCACCATGGACAACACAGTGGCCGACCGCCAGCACTTAATGACCGAGACCAACGACGTGTGCGCAGAATGGTCAGTGCTAACAGACAAGTAACACTGCGTGAAATTACCGCAGGAACCAATGTGGGACGTGCGACGGACGTGTCCGTTAGGACAGTGTGGTGAACTTTGGCTGTACTGGGCTATGCCAGCAGAAGACCGACTCGAGTGCCTTTACTAACAGCACGTAATCACCTGCAACGCCTCTCCTGGGCTCGTGACCATATCGGTTGGACCCTAGACGACTGGAATACCGTGGCTTGGTCAGATGAGTCCAGAATTCAGTTGATAAGAGCTGATGGTAGGTTTCGAGTGTGGCGCAGACACCACGAATCCATGGACCCAAGTTGTCAACAAGGAACTGTGCAAGCTGGTGGTGGCTCCATAATGGTGTGCGCTGTTTTTACATGGAATGTACTGGATCCTCTGGTCCAACTGAACCGATCATTGACTGTAAAGGGTTATGTTCAGCTACTTGGAGACCACTTTCAGCCATTCATTGACTTCATGTACCCAAATAACAATGTAATTTTTATGGATGACAATGCGTCATGTCACCGGGCCACAACTGTTCTTGATTGGTTTGAAGAACATTCTGGACAATTCCAGCGAAGTATAGGGCCACCTAGATTGCCCGACATGAATGCCATCGAACATTTATGAGACATAATCTGGAAGTCAGTTCGTGCACAAAGTCCTGCACTGACAACACTTTCGCAATTATGGACGTCTATAGAGGCAGCATAGCTCAATATTTCTGCCGGGGATTTCCAACGGCTTGTTGAGTCCATACCACCTCTAGTTGCTGAACTTCGCCGGGTTAAAGGAGGTCCGACACGATATTAGGATGTATCCCATGACGTTTGTCACCTCAGTGTATATCTCGGAAACAACTCAAATTATTATCGCTGAACTGCGCAAGCAAGTGGTGCTATAGGGCTTATGTAAAAGTATGCTATTTGAATGTATTAGGTACTTATCTTCAAAATAGTGGCTGTTAAAATATTTTACATTTAATTGGTATATATACCATACCATTAGAAAAAAAAATTCAATAATATTGGGTATGCTGAAAGCATTTATTATTTGCAAAATATATATCAACAAATAGCCACTTTTATTAGCGTTTTTATAAGATAACACAATAGGAATAAATAAAGATTTTATGTAATATATCTGGAAACAATTTACCGATTCCTTTAAATTTGGCAAACAAGAATGACTGACAGCAGGTGATGCAATTAGGTATGTTTTGAAAAGTTCATATACCCATTTTCAATATGGCAGCCATATAGATATTTTAGCTTAGTATGCTATCTCCTCGAAGTCTTGCAATATATTGCAGTATAAATTTGTTTGCTGTCACTATATATTGCATCCCTCAAATATGTCTGCACTGGGCCTCTTGTCTGCCATTTGAATGTAAGCATTACATTAAAATTTAAGAATTATATTTCATATATCCAGGGAAAACAAACAGAGTCCCACAAAATTTAGCAACTATGTAATATTACAGCAGGTAATATATTTTTACATGTTTTAAGAAGGACCGACAATTTTTTCTTAAAGATGGCAATATAAACATTTTAACTCAGTTATTATAACTACGAAAATGCGAAACAAATTTCAACTTTATTTTTATGCTGGCAACATCTACTTTAACCACCAAATTTTGTAAGATACTCCCACATGAAAAAATAACTTTTTTGTCATGACTAGAGAAATAATCATCCGATTACCAACAAATTTTAGTTTGAATTTTTACTATGGTGGCTTGTGATAATTTCTGTTTTAAGTAGGCGAGACACTTACTTTCAGAATGTCAACTATAAAAACTCTTAAGGTTAGTGTGCTTTATCTACTAAACTATGGAATCGATTATAACATTTTTTTGTAAACTATATCTTTGACAATAATCGAATGTGCATATATATATATATATATATATATATATAATTTTTGTCTTCCATTTAAGAAAATCGTCACTTGAAAAATAAGGTTTCATTCCATATTTCGAGAACGATTTAACGATTCCCGCAAAATTTTACATCTATAATTGCGATAAAGTGGTGTATGTAAACTAAAATGTTTCAGGTGGAGCAGGATATTTTAATGGCGTTAATATAAATAATTCGTGTTAGAATGATATATCTTCAAAACAATTGAACTAAATTTATGGAATTTCGTACACTTATACTATGCATTAGAAGCATAAGCTTATGTTTACAGATATCCTCTTTTCCTGGCCTTTTTACAAAAAAATTGCTAAGTGAGAATATTGAGGTTTTATCCATTTTCCAGAACAATTAATCAAATTTCCATAACATTTTTCGCACAATAAGGACAACAGAATACATTGCAATCCTTCATTATTTAAGTGGTAATAGACTTTTTTTTTTAGATTGGCGACCATAACCATTATTTGTAACGTTATTTTTTAAACAATTGAAGCAACATAAACGAAATTTTTATAGTGACATTCTCTATTGGAACTGTTAAATAGAAAATATATTAAGCAAATTTGGTAAGGTTGCACTAAATAAGGTAATTAAATTTTTATGGCATATCTCAGATTTTCACCCAGTAGTTCACAAAAGTAGTGCTATAGTAGGAGTTTTTAATTTACGTGTATTAAGTAGCTCATACACTAATTATCAAAACAAATTATTCTAGTTAGTAAACCCTATCGTTCAAAGCAGTAGATTGATAACATTCGCAGTACTTGCTCCGAAACTGACCGCGATGAAGATGATTCCCCCATAAGTTATGGTACGGGTTCAAGTTCCAGGTAAGGCATGTGTGTATTTGTGATTGTCACTCTATTGTATATTTTTCTGCTTTCATCTCCTATGATACTGCTGTGAACGAGACGTCAATACCTACCTACCAGCTAAGCTTTTAATAACTTAATAATTAAAAATTGGCACCCATGTAGAGGAAAAGAGTCCCATTAGTTAAGTTAGTAAATTTTTATTAATCCTTCTAATTTGTTCAACTTAATTGTAAATAGCGCTTGCGCCACCAGCCAAAGCAACCAAAACGCCTACTATTCGAATTAAAAATGTTAAAAAGCCTTCTTGATGAAGTTAAATTTCTTTTTTTTTTTTTAGTGATAATATTTCTTATAGTTGGTAATGACAATTTTAATTTATATTATTGACCTAGTCGTAATATCTTCATTTTCTTACTTACAAATTTGTTCTTAATTAGGACAATTTATCTGTCCAAATGTCTCTTATAATTGATAGGTATGTCTAATAATACTTTATTTTTCTTTTATATTTAATTATGTTATATTTTATTTTATTATTAGCACATGAAATATCCCATCTATGTTTCCTTTGTCTAACAATGTTGATAAAACAGTTATAGAAACAATGGTTTTTACCTAAAGGAGTGTCCTTCTCTATAATTAAATCATATGCTTGTTTCAAAGAAATTAATCTACTTCATGCATTAAGTATATATCTTAATAATCTCGATAAGCACCACCAGGTTCAAGTCTATCATTCAGTCTCGTTGAAGGATCACAATAGCTGTATACTTTAATATTACTTTTGGGTAAATTTAAGCTTTTTATTAATTATCTGATACGTCCTTTTCCTTGGTGTTGCAGAAATTTTAACGAATGACGAATAACATTAAAAAACTCTAAAAGGATAAGAAATTCATTTTGGATTGTTAACAACAAAATCATGAATTGTGTTAATAATTTTTTGATACTTAAATTTTCGTTGTAATAACTATGATTTCCGGCATTTTCTTTACCAAAATAATTAGTATTCGAAAAATGAGTTTTCATACATCAAACTAAATATATTCTTTTAGTAAATCATCGTATCTTTTACTTTGGATGATTAAGGTGTTTTTATGGAATATATTCTTTTAGGTGTGTTTAGTTGAGATCTATAAAATGGTGATCTTAGTTATTTTCCACGATAACAGTTTAATAATTTAAAGCTTGACATTACTGACTTGGTAATAATTTGTTTCCAAGCTTATATATAAGATAATGATTAATAGTATGTTCATGCTTTTATGCTCTGTCAGAGTGACGTAAGAAGTATTTTTCTAAAAAAATAAAAATAATGAAATAATTCACAATTAAAGCTCGAATATATATATGAATAAAATTTTATCAAAAAATGTACGTCGCTNTGTCAGAGTGACGTAAGAAGTATTTTTCTAAAAAAATTAAAATAATGAAATAATTCACAATTAAAGCTCGAATATATGTATGAATAAAATTTTATCAAAAAATGTACGTCGCTTATTATGATTAACGAATCGTAATTCAAAAGATCAAACAGTTTACCGAAATAATGAAGTATACTATAAATATGTTGTGAATTCCAAAGATAATTACTATTTCTTTCAAAACGGACACTTAACAATATTTATTATTCTTTTAAGAAAAATATAATATTTAAAGGAAATATTTGAGTATAAATAAGTATTGGTTTTATTACAGTTGTTCCTGAACATACTATATTTAATGTTGTTATGATAAATAAGGGATGTTAACAATGATAATTAGCAATTAAGAATCACTGAAGATTTCATTTCAAATTTTAAAATGAATCAAGATGTTCGTAATATATCTATTATATTGAAAATAATTATTTTAAGAAACATTTCTTAGTAAATTAATATAGTGGTAGAACTTTTATTCAGCAATAGTCTGTGGTTTTTATTCATTAAAATTGAAAATAATATTGTCGGTGATGAACTACAGATTACGTATTTTTTTTAAATTTTTGCGAAACTATAAAATAATGAGTTCAGATCACATAAGTTTTCACAGCTTAAGGAAATGGTCTACCAGCTACACTTTCGTTATGGATGGGATGACAGCTTTAGGAAATTTATGTTTCGTATTATACATAATTTCAAACATAAGGGCGCTCTCATTAGAGATTTGCTTTTATGAAATAAATTTTACTTATTTTGCTATATCACTAACAAACGAATGATATAAACTGAGAAATGTCAATAACTATATAATACTAGGTCTACTTAAGTTAATGTTATTTGTGTTTTGGTTGTATTAGTATGAGTTACCTGGATCACATTGTTAACTTCTTAATTTATCTTTAATAATCATGATTTTTTTAAATTAAAAAACATAAAATTTTGAGTGAAGGAAAGATAGAGAGAATGAATAGATCAAGCAAAACAAATAAACTAAAAAATTTAAGTTTTTAAATTAATTTTTCAAAAATTAATTTAAAAGTGATATAAGGAAAGCAAAACCACAAACAAAAAACGAGAAAACTTGTTTATTATTTTTTTAAATGATAATGTCAAAATATATTTTATAAGAAGTACTTTGCATACATACAAATATAAATTTGCCATGTTTGGGGATTTTTATATTAGTTTGAATAAGGGATAGAATTAAAATGTAATTAATTTTGGTATGTGGTTACATTTTATTTTTATTTTTGGAAACTTTCTGATTGAGAGTCGCATCTAATTCGCCAGTGAGATAAGCGTCAAATACACCCAACATGGTCACTTAAAGATAGGGAGCAGGAATAAATAATTTGAATTCAAATCACAATCCATGAGCCAAAGCCTTTCACATTTATTTTTTCTAGCTACTTTAAAGGAAATATCTTTTTGATAACTTCCATTACAGGTGTCACTGATGTGTCACTATTAAATTTGTCTAACAATAAATTTTCATTACAAGTGTCACTAATTCAGTTTTGTTTTTATAGCCTATTCACGGTTTTTGAATCAAACTTTATAAAAATCACACCATAGCGAGCTTGGTGGTTTCCAAAGTATGCCACGTATCACAAGTGTTTTATACTCATGTTAACATTAATGGATCTTTTTTTATTGAATTGAACTTTTGCAGATATGTTATTTAACAATTTTAATATTTCATATATAACTAAAACAAATAAAGATGGAGAGAAAATACGTTTGTTGATAGTACCTAGTAATAAATAGTTCTTAAGCAAAATAGTATTTCTCTAAGTGGACACGTATGCGACGCGTTGTCCCTCTAGTGTAATTATCTAGGCTTTTATTGTATGCAGCGGAGGAATTTCCTGGATGTAGAACCTAGCAGAGCTTCAGAAAAGTTGGAAATAGCATTGAATGGACTATAAAAAACTTCTAGTGCTACATAGAGAATTCGTAATTTTCTTGATGTTATAACTTCTTATTTACATAGAACTGTATAAATTAACAGTCAGTCAATTTAGGAAATGTTACTATATATATATATANTATAACTTCTTATTTACATAGAACTGTATAAATTAACAGTCAGTCAATTTAGGAAATGTTACTATATATATATATATACGCACACACTCACAGACACAATATACAAGAATTTAGAGTGGCGTGGTCGTGTATGTCAGCCNCTATATATATATATACGCACACACTCACAGACACAATATACAAGAATTTAGAGTGGCGTGGTCGTGTATGTCAGCCATTTTGGTAAATAAGTTTTAGCAGGAGAATGGACTTGCAAACTCCACAAGAAAATTTCACACATATTAAAATACCATACAGAAGATACTTCTTGCTAAGTGTATTTCATGCTTCACTATATGTAGCACACACTCCTCCTACCAAAACAGAACCTGGGTGGAAATTGGCTGTTGGTGACAGCAATAAGATCACATTACGAAAACCATTAAAACGTCCGAAAATTATGTATCACTCTATTGAGAGATAGTGCAAATATAACTATTATTCTCTGTAGATTCAGGGGTAAGGTGTCATAACTACACCTGTTGGCAAAACAGGTAAAGTGGAAGTTCGTGGAACAGCATGTTTAGCACAAAAAACCAATTTAACATTAAAACAAACACTCAAAACAATACCAAAAACAATACATGATAGTGTAATTGCGCCAATTCCACAGTGATTTGATTAGGATTGGTTAGAGGGACGGAGGAAATGTTGGTAAATCATGGCTTCAAAATNGCGCCAATTCCACAGTGATTTGATTAGGATTGGTTAGAGGGACGGAGGAAATGTTGGTAAATCATGGCTTCAAAATGTTGTCCTTGATCGGAATGTAGCTCGTGTGGAACTTTAAACATTGAGAAGACAGGCTTTATAAGTGTATCAGCTAACATGCCAGCTTCTTTGTTTGGAAATCGTATCACCTCGAGCCACTTTGTCAAGTATTCTTGGACTACCGGAAGGTACCGATTCCTCCTCTAAGTAACTGGTCATAGTCCTTATAATGACAATTTCCAATATCTCAAATGGAGCACCATCATTGTATTACTGAAAGTGTCCTCATGCCTTATTTCTCGGATCTTTCCAACAGGCACAGGCATCAAAATTTCAGCACAATTTCTCAACATCCTCCCGACAATGCAGGCAATATAATTTCAGTCGAACTCTATCCATGGTCCTATTTACACCGAAGTGTTCACCTGTTGCTATGTTATTCAGTTACTTGAGCACTTGTGAGAATTCGGAATTCTGGTAGGATCTATTGCGTGTGACTGTGTTTCCCATAATTACTTTCCCAGTTCCTGAAAATCACACTTTTCTTTAGTACAAGAGAATTCCTTCTTGCAACTCGGTTAAATTACCTCCCTTCCCAATGACAGCAGGAAGCGCAATGTGTACAGCCAGTCTGTCGTTCGTATTAAATACCCGCTTCACCAGCCAACGTCACGGGCCAGACATACATCATGGGCTACGCGCTGCAGATGACACTTCTAGCAGGTGATCATAATAATGGGACTCGACTGTGGATGTAGTTAAAGTAATTTGCTATGTACAACTAATATTTTCATTATAGTCCATCACCTCAATGAAACAAACACAATAAATCATTAAGGACCATTCTTTATAAGCAATATTCTACACAAACTGAAATAATGTAAAAATTATTTATCTGATTATTGACATTTATAATATTTACAATAAAGTCTGTATCACTTTCCCATTAATCTCCACATTGTTACGGTTCTGATTCCTTTAGTCTTTACCATCTGGAATGTTCTTAAATACCCCAAGATCTCCCGTACACGGCCGCACTCTACTCGTCGTGTTAAGGTGCGCGCCCACTTAGGCGTGGCGAGTGTATGAGAAGCATCGCGAGGAAAAGCGTCGTTTTGTGACTATCAGCTCACTAATGCGTGGCGTGGCTTGGCAAATCGACGAGTGGCATGTTGATGTTCTCGCCACATCGCAGCCAGTGTAATATAGGTCAGTGTTGAAGTAGGCTGTTGTTTGCGAGATAATTAACAAAATGGGCAGTTCTACCTCATCAGATGAAGAACTTTATGTGTTGAACCTCATTTCCAGTATAGACGAAAAACCGAAGCCTACACGAAAAAAAATGGATTTACGAGATAAATCAGAAGAGGGATGTTTCTGGTGAATTCCATCACCTGATGACGTGTTTGCTGGATCTGGGATAATCATGCTCACACTGAAAATAATACATCTGAGCGTGTATGAATAATTCCTCGTTATTCATGTTATGGGTATCTGTAAATGTTAATAATTTAAATATAGTATGATTCTTACAAAAATCTATCTACAATAAAAATAAAAAATCGCTTTTATTTCCATGCTGAGAGAATAAATATTGGTTATAATATAATTAAATTCGTTGCATAGTTGTATTTTGTTTATGCACAGTAGACCGACACGCAACAACATGTATGATTAACCTTACAGGTTAAAATACTTGAATCTACTAATTTCTGTATTCATCCTATCGGGTATAACTATATATTGTAATGACTTTACGCGTATATAAATAATAATGCCTGCTTTGAAATTTTTCATTCATTCTAATCGAATATATTATTAATCGCAAATATTAACTCTGGCATTTTCCTTAAACATTAAAAAATATTATTTTCATATGTGCTAACAATAATGATTATTTCAACTTGTCTCATTACACACACATATATATAAACCTAATTCTCATCAATAACTACCCAACTCAATCTATGACCATGGCATTAAATTAATTTATGATTATAATGAATTTCAATTGTTTAATTTGAAAATTAACGTATAGGCGTTCAAAAGCTGTGAATTTGAGTGACCTACTTATAAAAAGTGTTTACATGTTTAATAGCATTGTTACATGTGTGGTGGTTGAATTTTACTTTGATTAACATATATCATTAGTTGTTCAGCATGTAAAATCCTATCGTTGCTCTGGGCCGGCTGCTCACGAGAAAGACTCGTTAAACCTTTCACATACATATGGTAGCCCAAACAATGATTCCCGTTCGTATATTAGAAAGTGCAAACAAGCGAAACCACGAAATTACGTTAATCCTTCTTTACATGCGGATGTCCAATAACTTACCTACATATCTTAAATGTAAGCAAATACATCTGGNATTACGTTAATCCTTCTTTACATGCGGATGTCCAATAACTTACCTACATATCTTAAATGTAAGCAAATACATCTGGAAATGGCAGACAGCGACATCCAACACCAAGTAAGATGCGAGCACGGGCCATGTATCTCGTTTAAGGACGTTCACCCGATAATTCTCGAATACGTCCGAAGGGTTATGAAGTTGAAATGTCATATACTTCAGTTAGATTCGCCTCGTCTGCTGACAACCCACTGATGCATGGCGTGGGGAAACGAGACAAAGCGTCGACGCTTGGTTGCCCTGGAAACTTCCCTAGCGACGACGCGCCACCTCGGCTCGTTCTAGTGAGGTGAGTGAAGATATTTGCTCGGCTCTTAACATCGAGGTCTTGAGAACCAATGAAGGTGAAATGAGGCGAGTATGGATCAGCTCAGGAATGAAAGGTGACGGAAACAGCAGATCCTCTAGAATACCCCCCGACCAGCTGCATCGTACGGCACGATTCTCACTTGCGAAAATCCGGGAGCGACCCCACCGGGAATCGAACCCGGTTCGCCTAGGTAAAAGGCGAGTAGTTTTTAAATAAATACATTCGTGTTTCCCTGGCGGAAGAGACTCGCCACGTGCCACTTCGCTANTAAAAGGCGAGTAGTTTTTAAATAAATACATTCGTGTTTCCCTGGCGGAAGAGACTCGCCACGTGCCACTTCGCTAAGCCACGCCTTCGTGAGCGCGCGCCTTTCTTCATCCTGCGCATTCCCTTCTGTCGTCGCTGCACGAACACTCGTCCGCCGTAGTCGCCTTCAACATCGCAGCCGAACCTCTCCTTTGTTAGCCCTCGTTGCACTTCACCAAATGACTATCATAAAAACTGCCGTCTGTCCAACTGTGCTGGTTTTATAGTTCCGTCGACCTTGGTCCAGGATCTTATTCAAATGCCTAGTTGCGCCGAGGGAAGAGCTTACCATGAACTTCATTCTTTATTCCGTCGCTAACAGCTTGTGCAGAAGGAGAATAGGGGAAGGTTATGACAGCCCACGTAGCTGTCAATCATCCCGCCTGCCATGAGGCGTAAAGGCGGCCACTTCGTGATGACTCCTCGCGCTCACCGTGGTGGAACTTTCCATATGGACGTACCTGGAGCGGGGATCCACGCATAACAATAAGTAGTTTATGTGCTTGCACGCAGATGTTGCAGTATTACACAAATTCGACATATATATTGTTAGTAAAAGTTCGGCTCTGTTACATTAGAGGTGTTTATCCTGTTATCACTTTTTCGTGCCTTTTAGTGAAATGTATCGAATTAACGAAGGGAACCGAAATTACTCTTCATTTGTTCTCATTTAGATTGCACAACTTCTTATTTCGTTCTAAGTGCATTACCTCTAATTTATTCTTCCAAAATTTCAAGCACTTAACAATGTATAAAACCAAATATGAATGACCATTTTAAAACCCATTTCTTGCCGAAAATTGAATCCAAGCATCCACTATGTAAACTGATGTGTGATTGATTGAAATATTAAGGTCGGCTTGCTTTCATGAATACCAAGCCCAATAAAAATATTATTTATTTTAAGAAAATATGTAGTAAATCCTTATTGACTGACAAAATTACTTTAAAATACCTATAAATTTCTATTTTTTCTATAGTAAAACGAAATTCTAAATATTTGAAGTCTACTGACCTGCATTCGGTGTCGGAGTATGAAGATCGTGTCATGCTCTCTGACATACCTAAAGCACTGTCAGCAGACCTCTGGGATGTGCCAACATACCTTTTGAATGACGATGTCCTAGATCGGCCTGAATACCGGCCGCTGAAACGAAATAACACGTGTTTGAAGAAAGATTGTGACAAAGGCAAAAAAGTAATTTGTATAACTTTAATTTAAGTGCCATATAACAGTTTTCTTCGAAAATTCAGTGAACCTTAATTGGCTGTCGTAAATCTTAACATCGTTTTAAAACCACGTACCCATATGAGATATTTAAATTTTTTACTTTTTTCACTAACTTGGCAAGATTATAAAATTACAAATATTCAACTGAGTTTTAAAACTTGTTAGTTATTTACCGCAGTGACACATTGAACAGAAACAATAAGGCGTTTACGTTTGATACTTCTAGTATGAAATCGATATATTCACTTTTCCATAAAGTTAATCATCATATACTTTAGAATACAATTTTTCAGATTGCATGCTGATTTGGCTATTAGTAGTAGTCATACTAAGGACAATTACATAGTTAAAGCTTTTAAAAATGGATAATTCCAAGTCAATTCATCCAGAAAATCCGGAAAATGTCACCTTATGCCAGGACCATTCATGAATACGTGTTTAAGTTTGCTGTTAGCATACCTATCGACATTCGTAATATTTAATTGGATTTTTATTATTTTTGCAGAATAGGGGCTGTTGGAAGTTATAGGCTTAGAAGTTAAACTGAATACACAAGTTTTGCAGAAAATATATTATTATTTAAATTAAAAGGTATAACTTAATTTTTCCGAATTAAATACATAATATAATTAGAGTTATTATTTTATGCACTCATCATATGCATATGAATTTTAAGATAAAAAAACAAATTTGGTTTACTACTGCCCCGACTTCAAATGCAAAGAAAATCATTGACAACATGTATAGACCGAAAAGTATATCATAGGTAAAAAACATTCTGGATAAATTATTGTCAGCATTTTTGTTTAAGAAAGAAGAAAAAATGTCAATTGCTATATTTATAGCTTCACATTGTTTTGTTGATCGTTAGGTAAATTTGAAGTTCATTCAAGCTGTTGCCAGGATTTCCACTGTACATTTGATTTTTTTTGAAAGCTAACACGTCAGATGACAAGCATAATATGTGAGATGAAAATTATTTTAACAGTTCTCTGAGTATAAAACTTTGTAGGTAGAAAAATTTAATAACAAAAAATTTAAAAAATTTATTATTAAATTTACAACCACAACATTGGTAACAAAACTACGTTTTCCTGGCATGTGTCATGTGGTTTGATATCTAGGACACATGTTGAGCCAGAAAAGACGCATTAACAGATAATTAACACAATTTAATATGCCCACAAAAATTTTCTTCTACGAAAATATTATTTGATTACACAGGCCAACGATAAAATTTTTTTTTTTTATGATTTTGCAGGATTCTTATGTTTTTTGGTGTCCTGAATCCGAAAATAATCATAAAAAAGTCATAACACCCACCATTTTTTCACATTTGAATATGCGAAATGTGCGAAATTCATTTTTTATCTAATACCTGTGCATTTTTATATACTTTATTTATATATTTTTATATACATTGTTATATTACTGATATACATTATTAATATCCTAAACCATACAGTAGATCTAAATGAAATAAGGTTGCCAGTGGTGGTACGACTGTTTGTTTTCTTTCAGTCAAAACAACCTCACTTTTCACCTTTTTACCCATGTGCTCTAAATATGGCTAACTGTGGTTTCAAAAACTTTCCTAACAGTTTTTTTATATATGTGGTGAGTTTGAAATTAAAAAACATCAAAGAAACATTACAGAGTTTATTAAAAAAAAGTGTTCTTAGGATATTTTGGAATTAAACTTGGTGATCAAGAAAAACCTTGGGCTCCACACAAGGTATGCTATGTTTGTGTTGAAAAACTTAGAAAATGGTCAAAAAAAGAAAGAAAAAAAACAGCTTTTATATTTGCAGTACCCATGATATGGAGAGAACCAAAAAATCATTCAGACGATTGTTATTTTTGTAGCATTGATGTTATTGGATATAACTCCAAAAATAATAAAGTAATTTTCTACTATAATCTTCCTTCAACTATTCCGCCAGTCGGTCATGGTCCGGGACTTCCTGTCCCTGAGCCACCACAGGCTATTGATGACGTTTCACTTGATAAGTCCAGTGAAACTGAATCTGATGATGTAAACCGGATGATGATGAGTTGCCATGTTCTCCAGAAAAATTAGAACCTCAGTTGTTTACACAGGCTGATTTAAATGACTTGGTAGGAGATTTAGATTTGACTAAAGAGAAAGCCGAATTGCTTGGCTCTAGGCTAAAAGAAAAGTATTTGTTGGCACCTGGAGTATCTATTTATCAATAAAGAAGAAGAGATCAACAAGAACAGGATTTGGTTAACTGCCATGATATTGGTGGTCTAATGAATGAATTTGGAATTGAGTACAACAATGAAGGATGGAGGCTTTTCATAGACTCATCAAAAACTAGCTTAAAGCTGTTCTTTTACACAATGGTAATACTTATGCTTCACTACCTGTTGCTCATTCACTCCATATGAATGAAACTTACGAAAATCTAGACATTATTTCAAAGGAAATTAACTATCCTGCTCGCGATAGGATGATGTGTGGAGATTTGAAAGTTGTTTGCATGCTCCTAGGCCAACAAAAGGGATATACTAAATTTCCATGTTTTATATGTAAGTGGGACAGCAGAGCAAGGGATCGACACTGGTCCACAAAACATTGGCCTGCAAGTAAAACCTTAACACCTGGAAAGAAGAACATTTTGTATAAAATTTTAATAGATAAAAAAAAAAAAATTCTTTTACCACCTCTTCACATTCAGTTAGGTTTAATGAAACAATTTGTAAAAGCCTTGCCTAAGATGGTGAATATTTTAAGTATTTATGTGAAAAGTTTCCTCATTTATCAGGAGCCAAACTGAAAGGGGCCTGACATTCTTAAAATGATGTTCGATTTCCACTTTGAAACGAAAATGAATACAAAGGAAAAGGAGGCTTGGATATCATTTAAGTAAGTTGTGACTAAGTTTTTGGGCAATGTTAAAGACTCAAACTATGAGCTTACAGTAGCTAATATGCTAGACAAGTTCAAAAATCTGGGATGCCTGATGAGCCTTAAAGTTCACTTCTTACACAACCATCTTGACTTTTTCCCTGACAACTTGGGTGATGTGAGTGAAGAGCAGGGGAAGCGGTTTCACCAGGAAATCAAAGTGATGGAGAAACGTTACCAGGGACGGTGGAATTTCAGCATTATGGGTGATTACTGCTGGTCACTTCACCGAAAACAACAAAATGCTTCACATCGTAGGAAAAGCTACATACGAAACTTCAAAGAGAAGAGAGAAAGGAAAAACCAAAAAATAAATGCTTGAAATATGTGTAGTGAATTTTTTTTATACAATCGCATACATTGCATTTTTAAATACAAATGCATGTTGTGAGAAAACTGTGGGTGATACAAAAAAAACTGATGCCAGATTCGGTTTCAGCACCCAAAAATACATAAGATCCAGCTGCATTTATTAAAAAACTTTTTTACTAAATATATTTTTTGTTGGTTTAGGTTATTTAGCAAACCCTCACATAGTTATTCTACGTATTATGAAACGGCCAGAATATCTATAAATTGTAAGATTTAAAATATTACAAATGGTTAATTATTTGGTAGTTAACAAGTTGGTAAACACAATGTTGGAAAGTGGTACGTGTTTTCTGTTATGTCAACAATGTTTCACAAGCATTTGATATAAATTAATAACAATATTTGACAACAATGTTTCACTATTGCATTTTATATATTCTAAATGTATTTAAATACATAAAATAATTAATATTTGAAATGCATATAGTTGGTTATATGTTATGTCAATTTTTAGAACACAACAGATATTAATTGGTACCTACTGCCAAGTTGGGTCAAAATATTGTAACCAACAATATGAAACAATGAAAATGACAATATGTATGAAGCAATAAAAAAATTGTTATCCTTTTTTGTTTAAAAAATATATATATTTTTAATACACAAACAACATCTTATATGATATATAATTTAATGCTCATTTGTTGGTTACTTTTTGGAAATCATTCTTTCGGCATGTAGTAAGTATAATTTTGTTGGGCCTGCATTATACAACCAACAAAGCATTTCCAAAATAAAACTGTCCTTTCAAATACAAAACAAAAAATTACTGATATTACTAATGACCCTACTTTTCACTTCATGAATGCATATACACTGAGGTGACAAAAGTCATGGGATAGCAATATGCGAATATACAGATGGCAGTAGTATCGCATACAAAATGTATAAATCGGGAGTGCATTGGTTGGCCTTTAATTTGTATTCAAGTGATTCATGTGAAAAGGTTTCTGACGTGATTATAGCCGCACGATGGCAATTAACAGACTTTGAACGCGGAATGGTAGTTGGAGCTCGACGCATGGGACATTCCATTTCGGAAATGGTTAGGGAATTCAACATTCCGGGATCCACAGTGTCAAGAGTGTGCCGAGAATACTCTATTTCTGCTATAACCTCCCACCATGGACAATGCAGTGACCGACCGCCTGCACTTAATGACCGAGACCAACGACGTGTGCGCAGAATAGTCAGTGTTAACAGACAAGCAACACTGCGTGAAATAATACCAGGAATCAATGTGGGACGTACAACGGACGTGTCCGTTAGCACAGTGAGGCGAAATTTGGCTTTACTGGGCTATGCCATCAGAAGGCCGACTCGAGTGCCTTTACTAAAAGCACCACATCGCCTGCAACGCCTCTCCTGGTCTTGTGACCATATCGGTTGGACCCTAGACGGCAGTAAAACCGTGGCTTGGTCAGATGAGTACCGATTTCAGTTGGTAAGAACTGCTGGTAGGGTTCGAGTGTGGTGCAGACCCCACGAATCCATGGACCCAAGTTGTCAACAAGGAACTGTGCAAGCTGGTGGTGGCTCCATAATGGTGTGGGCTGTATTTACATGGAATTGACTGGGTCCTCCGGTCCAATTGTAACGATTGTTGACAGGAAAGGGTAATGTTCAGCTACTTGGAGACCACTTTCAGCCATTCATGAACTTAATGTACCCAAACAACGATGGCATTTTTATGGATGACAATGCGCCATGTCACCGGGCCACAACTGTTCGCGATTGGTTTGAAGAACATTATGGACATTTCCAACGAATGATTTGGCTACCAAGATCGCCTGATATGAATCCCATCGAACATTTATTGGACATCGTCGAGAGGTCAGTTCGTGCACAGAATCCTGCACCGGTAACAATTTCGCAATTATGGACGTCTATAGAGTCAGCATGGCTCAATATTTCCGCCAGGGACTTCCAACGACTTGTTGAGTCCATGCCACGTCGAGTTGCTGCACTTCGCCGGGCAAAAGGAGGTCCGACAAGATATTATTAGGTATCCCATTACTTTTGTCGCCTCAGTCTAATTTTAATAAAGTTTTTAAAAGCTTAAATCTTATGTAGGCCTTTACGTTTCGTGACAGCAATATCAATAGAGATGAAACCAGATATTATACGACAGTAATAACACAATTACAAATAAACATACGTCTCACCCAGAATTCGAACGCAGAAATCCTTGTACTACAAACTAGCATGCAATCAACTGCATTACAGAGGTCGGATGCGGAGCATCAACTTCAGATATAATCAGTCTTTAGTTTAGAATAATAGGGTTTACTAACCTGAAAAATATACAGGTCCGTCAATTTGAAAAAAAAAAAATGTGTCTGAGCCACTTAAAACACGTAAGTATGCATGGCCTGCCATAGAGATACTTCTGTGAAGAATTAGGTGGAAATCGGTTGATTGGCCCCTGAGATATGATATAAACTAATTTTCTTTTCTTTTTTGGTGCTATCTTGCAAAATTACTTTAAAAATGGACATGTTTACTATTATTTTAATCGATAATGTCAGAATAAATAATTTTATTGACTTTGGTTTACATGTTTACTAGTAATTACCAAATTGTCAAAATATTTATGTGGCCACCATTTTGAAAAAATTATTAGAACTCCATTAATAATGTTTATTACATAGCCTTCTGTCACACTAATGGTGTGCAAAATTTGGTGGAAATTAGTTTGATTGTTCCAGAAATATGGAAAAACATTTCATTTACTAGCTCGCACTGTTTTGCAAGAGAGACCAGGGAAATATGCTTCTAATAAACAGGTACTTTGTGTCGACAAATTTGTTTGATTTGTTAGTTATAATATATATTGCCAGCATACAAAGTTAAGTACGAGTTAATTACATTGATTGTGCGATGTAGCAATTGACAAATGATTTAACAGATATGATTTAATTATTTAAATAAATTATATTGCAGCATTCTGAAAATAATATGCCTGACCCACTTAAATTATGTACATGTGCAATAACATGTGTGTGTAAGTAGTTAGATAATGTATGTTCTAACACAGTCTTGACAGGGACACAGGGACACCAAAGCTTGGTAAGGAAATGACAAACATCATGCGTTTGCACTCCACTTCGGGGGCGGCCATATTGGCAGCCAGTGCTAAATTATCCAAAATTTGCAAAAAAAAATTGCATTTGTTTTCAAAAATTTATTTAAAAAAATTATTTTTTTACCAAATTAATTTTCAAAAATGTATTTTTCAAAATTAACATTTCGAAAAGTTTGATTCAAGATTTCAAAATATTGATTTAATATTTCAAAATAATAATATAACTTTTCAAAAGTTCCAAAAAATTATTTTTTCTCGCTCATTCCCTGGTTGCCATGTTTGTTCATGGAGGCTCCTTAAGCCGATGCCAAGGGTCGGCCATGTTGGTTGTGGCTCCCGAAAACGCCGCGCCCAATGGTTATGTTATGTTATGGCATTCAAGGGGCCGTGGTGACACAATGGGTAGAGTGCAAATTCACGCTCTTGCATTCACGCACCGCCGATGACGGCTCCCAACAGAGAACTTCGGGATTTCACGCTCTCGCATTCAAGGAGGGGGTGGGGGTTCCGCTGTGATGAAATGGGTAGAGCGCAACTTCAAGCTCTTGCATTCATGCACCGATGATAATGGCTTCCAACAGAGATGCAAGCCAGGACATAGCATTGGGACTTCACGCTCCTGCATTCCATAGCAAGGGTGCAGTGGTGATGCAACGGGTTGAGTGCAACTTCATGCTCTTGCATTCACGCACCGACGATGGTGGCTCCCAACAGAGACAGAAGCCAGGACATAGCTTCGGGACTTCATGCTCCTGCATTCCATTGGAAGGTTGCTGCTGTGTGTAATGGGTAGAGTGTAACTTCATGCTATTGCATTAATGAGCACACAACGACAGCTCCCAACAGAAATGGCAGTCAGGACATAGCTTCGAGAGCTACGGGACATCACGCTCTCGCATTCCATTGCAAGGGTGTTATGGTGATGTAATGGGTAGACCGCAACTCCATGCTCTTGCATTCATGCATCGATGGCGGCTCCCAACAGAGACACCAGGCCATAGCTTCGGGAGCTACGGGACATCACACTCTCGGATTCCATAGCAAGGGTGCTGTGGTGATATAATGGGTAGAGCGCAACTTCACGCTCTTGCATTCACGCACCGACGAAGACAGCTCCCAACAGACGCCAGCCAGGACATAGCTTCCGCAACTCCGGGCACCACGCTCTAGCATTCCATAGCAAGGGTGCCGAGGTGATGTAATGGGTAGAGCGCAACTCCATGCTCTTGCATTCACACATACGCCTGCCAGGACATAGCTTCGGGGGGGGGGGCTACAAGACCGCACACACTTTCGCATTCCATAGCAAGGGTGCAGTGGTGATGCAATGGGTAGAGAGTAACTCGATGCTCTAGCATTCACACACCAATGGCGGCTCCAAACAGAGACGCCAGCCAGGACATCGGGACTTTACGCTCTAGCATCCCATGTCAATGGGGGGCCGCACTAGCGTAGTGGATAGAGTGAATGTTTAAACATCGTGCTCTCGCATTCCTGGGGGAGGGCAGACGTGTCCCGATAGAGATGAATGCCTCGGGCTACGGAACTTCATGCTCTAGCATCCCATTTCAATGGGTGCCATGGTGATGCAATGGGTAGAGCACAACTTCATGCTCCCGCATTCACAGGGGTGGGGGCAGTTGTGTCCCGAGAGAGATGCCTGCCTCGGGCTACTGGACTTCACATTCTTGCCTTCCATAGCAATGGGGGTGGTGCCGCGGTGAGGCAATCGGTAGAGCACAACTTCATGCTCCCGCATTCACTGGGGAAGGGGCAGGTGTCTCCCAAGAGATACACCTCAGATGTCAAGTTAAATATCATGCTCTAGCATTCCACTTTAATGGGTGCTGTGATGATGTAATTGGTAGAGCGCATGCTAAAACTTCATGCTCACATTAGGCGGTGCATTTGCAGCTATGGAGATGAAAAATTAACGATGTAGGCGATCAAGTTAGCGGTCTTGCTCGAAACTAGACAGTCTGCTTAATGACAAAGCCTCGAATGACGTGGATGAGCGAAACTAGGCAGTCCTCTTAATGACACGACTGCGCTGGAAGCAGTAAGTAAGAAGTTACATGCGAACCTCGGTGCCATCAGTACGATGTCCCTCACCATGACGAAATATTTTCAGAGACGAATCTCAGCAAGATTTTGGAAGGGATGACAAATAAACTTAGTACAAATTTGCTCGAAGAACTTGACATCTGAAACCAAAACTTTGAAAACGATTGGGGTGGCTGCGGCAGCGTAGCGAATAGATGACGCATGTAAAAAGGACAATGCACTTGCACGCCATTGCTACGACGTATCACAGTGATAGAACGGATAGATTACAAGTTAAATTGCACCCACTAGCAGTCCTTTTCGACAGGGCCTCGGTAGAGTAGTGGATAGAGTGCACACTTCGCGCTCCTGCATGCACAGGGCAAGGGGCAGGTGTGTCCCTAAGAGAGAGATGGCCGCCACCCCTCAATGACATATATATGCTGCAGCCAAGCTGTACGATCAGTCAGTATGCAAAAAAATAAGTCATGCAACATACTTACATACATGTACGTGTGCGCCCACTTCCAAGACACAAGTGGAAGGCAGCATCAAGATAATAAGTGCAATAGTGAAGAGACATGTGCCGTTGCACTGGGAGACAGGAGGAGGGGTGGCACATGCACACACCGGACGACTTTCAAGGTATTTCTGTTTTATCTCGAAAACTACTCAACAAATTCTCTACAAATGTGGCAAGTAAGTAATACTGTGAAAACCATGTAAATTTATGCAACTAAAATTCGTTGGGTACTTATTAAAAAAATTGTGGCCATACAAATATTTTAGGTAATTTGGTATATCTGACATAACATTCAACAAATTTATGCCAAATTATGTATGCTGAAAGCCATGGCAACACATAACCACTTTGTCAGTCATTTTGTAAGATAGCACCACACGAATAGATACAATACTTACTTCATATTTCTGGAAATTATTGACTAATTCCTATAAATATGGCAATGTGGCAGGTGATATAAACTGTTATGATTTAATAACGTCAGACATGTACTTTAAAAATGGCAGTCATATAGCCAGTTTATTTTAGTATTCTGTATCATCGAAAACAGGAAATCAACTCCTGCTGAACTGTATACAGCCAGTTTGTAAGATGGCACCACTTGCATAAATAAATTTTTACGTCGTTTATCGGAAAACAATTCTACCAATTTCCACAAAATTTTGTATGCTGAATATTTTTATTAGAAATATAATATATTGTGATACATAGCTACATCTTTCCGGCATCTTGCAAGATGGCACCACACGAATAATTATAGTTTTAATATAATATCCCAGAAAACAATTAACAAAATCCTACAAAATTTGGTAGTCAAGTAGTACTACCACAGGTAATGAAATATGGAATTTTTTTAATTGTAAGTAGTTAAATCAAGTTAATTATCGGCCNCAAGTAGTACTACCACAGGTAATGAAATATGGAATTTTTTTAATTGTAAGTAGTTAAATCAAGTTAATTATCGGCCTTACATTATATACTAGACCTCCACCCACACCAATCAACCATATCTACCCATTGGCCACTAAATTGTACCTATAACTCATCCTTTTTTTCCTGTCTTGGACACTATAGTGGGTGCTATTAATTTCTGTTTAGCATCTACTGCCAGAGAGTTCCCATGTCAACCATTTCCGAAAATGTTGACTACAAGACNGCTATTAATTTCTGTTTAGCATCTACTGCCAGAGAGTTCCCATGTCAACCATTTCCGAAAATGTTGACTACAAGACACCCTCCAAACATGGAGTATGTATATATTTTATCTCTTCTATTTTACTGATAACATATTAATAAAAAAAATTAATTTGCTTTGATTTTAAAATAGAAAAGAATGCTATTTTTATTTTTTTTATTTTTTATTTAATAAAATAAATTTACAATCACATGAGGAAACACATAAGCCACTGAATAAAATTTTAGTAATCTTGTTCTTCCACAGCGAGTTCACCTCTCAATGTCACCTTCAGTGACCTAGGCATTAAAGTGGATAGGGAAACCCCACCACTTGACATATGCCCTTCAATTATTTCGTATCAGCACTATCTTTGACCAAATAAACATCTGGACACTTCGTTAACTTTATCTTCTCTGCATATAAATCACCACAGATGGGTACATCAAATCAGATCTTCGAGACAGTACGTCTTCGGAGCGTAGTTGCGTATACATCGCACACGAATTAATTCGGGGCTCCAATTCGTTGTGAATACTTTCTAGAAGATGTCTTTCTGTTTAGAGGTATATACCGGGTTGTCGATCTTGGCTTTTGGTTGACATGGGCTCCTCCTCTTAGGAATAGCATACATGGTCCAAAGCATGAAGACATCCTTGACGTCTTCAGGCTTCATGCGAGTGTTAGGATGAACAGTAGAATTGTATTGTAATTGCGAACGAGTTGTGGCAATAGCTTCAACCACTTGTATATACCATTAGAAGAGAAATGTTTCAACATCTTGCCATTCAGTGTCCTGTTAACCTCTCGATGATAGATGCTTTGAGATAGCTGAAGGTGGAATAACAATTTATGTTATGATTCTTCATCAGGGCCTTGAACTTTGCATTGCAGAATTCCTTGCCCGGTCGGCTTGCAGATTAGTCTGGATCCATCCGTAGTGCAATACATCCACCATGGCATTTGTGACATCGCATGCATTCTTCGACTTGGCCAGCCTGCTCAGGAGAATTTACCAGTGCCATCGATGACTGTTAACATGTATTTGTACCCTGTGTTGTCCTGCATATATGGTATCATCTCAACGAGGTCAGCTTGAAAAAGGTCGTTCATCTCACAAATCATGGCTTTGTGACAATGGTGGTTTAGCCTGGTCACTGCATGCAGTTTGTTGGTGATTCTCAACAGTCTTGTCAAATGTAGCCTCCCTTCATTAGATTTTCGAATATGGATATAATCTCGTTGGTGTACAAATAATTTACAACCTCTTGCAGTGCGGCCAGTAATGGTAGCCTATCGATGAGTTAATTTGAGTAGTCCCAAAACACGTAGTCGTTGTTCTGGTCATCGTCTATCTTCTTCAGGTCTTCCCCACTTTTTAGTGCTACACCTATGAAGAGGTCTGCAAGAATGTAAATTTTTTCATGATCATCATCCTTATAAGCACCGATCTCTGGATAATTTTCTTGGTAAAGTGTGTACATGAGTTCGAGCAACATCTTGTATTCTGCCAGGTCAGATTCTGTAAACTGCCTTAGCTCCTCGCGAAATAGACATTCGTAATTCCTGGGGGTTTCAGTTGTCTTGTAATCGCTTATTTTGATGATGCCAATTGGTTGAATCTCTATTTCATCAGAACAGAGGAACCATTTATCGTCGAACCTGTATCTCGGTATGTCGTATCTATATTACACGATGTTTACGATCGTAGGTAGCAACGAGCCAGAGCACTAGATATTAGGGCCCTCTTCCATACCCTTTCTTGTTTGCCAATTCGCATTTGATTCATTATCCAAATCCGTTTGTACATGATCTTGTGTCCGCATCTTTGTAGGTTGAACAGTATCACCAATTACTGGTCCTCCATCGCTCTCTCTCTCTCTCTCTCTCTCTCTGAGTGCATGGAGATGGCGAGTAATAGCCTTAAATATTTCTTCATTTATATTGTCGCACGAAAGACTCTCTCTCTCTCTTGACGAGCAAAAATTTCTAGCGAACCAACTGTATCGCTCGATGAAGGTTGCTAGCTCTGTCCGAGATTGCACTAAATATAAATGGTTACTGTTTCTTTGTTTTATAGGTTTAGTCATGAGTGTCCAACATACAATTTTCGATCTTGTTTAAGCATTCGCTGCAGACACAAATATGTCCCTGCTGTGTGATTTTGAATATCCATTTTCAAGGCAATAAATGTATGATGTACGGAATGTTTCAGCTCTTTCAGATTCTCTTCATTTTATTCTTGTGCCACATTCAATCGTCGGTAATTTGCATTTGAAGAATGTTAATGTGCTCATCCATGGCCATCATATAGTGAACTATCTCTGTATACACATGATCCATCTTCGCCCTGAACTCAAAAAATAAGTGCGAAATAATTTGTTCTGTTCGGACAACACAGTGCGCAATTCCGAGATGATAACATTGCCAGCTTAGAGCACTACATTTTTAGTAGCATCATCTTTAGATGATTCGGGTTCACAAATATATAGTTTTATTCTTCTACCAGCATCACAAGTTCCATTGTTTCTGGGTACGAGACACTCTTCATCTCCGTCTTTGTCAGGTTACAACTTGAGGCTACTTTGTCGGAATTTTGATATGCTCTTATTCATTCTCGATGGTCGACAATAAACTAATCGAAGCTGTGTCAGTTCCTGCCATATTAGAGTAGCCAGTTTTTTACAATCACCAAAAAACCCTACTTGTCACTCCAGCTCATAGAACACAGTCTCGTGAAATCCAATATCGCCAAATCCGTATTGATGTTGTACTCTTACAAGTGTCGCAAATACGCATCGTCATGCGAAACAGTACCAAGACATTTGCATTGTCGTGAATCAGTTGTTTGGGTATGCGCGAATACGTCTGGTCAAGGTACATACAGTCCATGTTCGTTCCATCCCTTGTTAAAATACTCATTGATGCATGTCTGCTTCTCGAATGCTGCAATCGAAAATAAATACTGAGTTTGGCAATGCTTCACTCAGCAGCATGACGGATTTGTTATCGCTGCATGGGAAATAACCCACGCCATCTACTGCATACGGTACACATGCCATGTGCTGGTATTTCAGATACTGGTGCCATTTAGGGTACATCTACATGTTCTCGAACTTAAGTCCTACATTCAGTTCCTTCAACAAACTCATCAGCATTCATATCTTGCTACAATTGGATGGTCCCATAATGAAATACCTCACAGTACCGGGCAACAACTAACCATGACGAGGGTGACATCATTGTTCGAAATCTTCCTGACTCACTTGTACCAGGCAAGTTTGAATTCACAATTTGAATTGAATAAAGTTGACTATGTGCAAGTATTTAGTTTTAAAAATAAATCAATGAAACATTTTATAAAATATTCAGATTGTCGTTAAACATTCGTTAAAGCAGTTATTTATAAAATTATTTTTCATGTTTTTTCAGTTTCACGGAGTCCAACCACATATTTTAATTTTTTGTTTTGTGAAACGAAAAGCCACTTTCGCATAATAATAGAATAGTTAACGTCTTATTTTCAAGTTTAAAAATAACTTTTGTAAAGTAGTTCATTAACTCACTCTCCCTCCCCCTCTGAAATATTCAGTATCACAGTGCAGGCCTATTTGTGTTGAAACACATGAGCCGCGAATGGCGGTCACATGGGTTTTAGCTTCCTTGTACATTTGTACAAGTAATTGAATAAAGTGTCTGTAGATCTACAATAAACCACCAGTCATGTCGATAATGCTTACCTTGATGGGCCATAGCTCCGGTCTGTGGGGGGTACATTTTCCTCTACTCGACCTAGAGGAGGAATGGCGCATAGATTTAGTCGATTTTGAAAACTACAATGTAATATCGAGCATCAATGAAAAAAACCTGTGAGATGTAAATCGTGAACAGTGGTAATGTCTCCCACGAGGTAACATTGTTGGTTGGCTCTTACAAACGAGGCAAAATTACAAAGTAAATCGAAAATTTGCTGTCTGTCGACACAAACTTCGAACTGTGTGGAAATTCCAATACTCCAAAGAGTCATTAGATGCAGTGAAGATATCGATATTACGAAGCCAGAATCCTTCGGGCTCATGCTGTGGTTCGAGCTACGCATAGGTGGATAAACCCACTAATTGTCGCGACCCGTAAACATCTTGCCTGTTAATGTGATACCAATAAACTGCAAATTCGCGAGCAGTATATATCTGGACGGTAGGCCGAGCAATACTCTACAAGTGTTTTTTCGCCTATGGTCCCCCCCCCCTGGTTTTAAACTGGTCGTTGCACCGCAAAAAATCATTTACATTTCGGTGGTTGCGAAGAGAGCACACAGGGTGGTCGTGACAAGCGTCGAACAGCACAGAGAGTTCGTAAAAATTCGAAATGAATAAATAACACTACACTTGCATCTGAGAAAATGGAAATGAGATTTAAGGCGACGAGAAGCAACAAAACTATGCACCACATCAAACTGGCTTTCAGAACACTGCAGGTCACCAAGGTGTTAACACATGCTAACGAGATTTTCCTTCGCAATCTTGACTTCGATGTTGATCGACATATAAGATTACATAAATGTTTTCGAGCTGATCTTTTTTTAAGAAAGTGTCACAAAAGAAGAACTTTATTCATAACAGTAATTTCAGTTCGGGCCTTACGCAAAGATATCGGCACTCTTCCTTGTCAGTTATTACTGCGATTCAGGGAGGCACTGACGAAAGAAGATGGATTCAACCCAGCATCGACAAAAATAACTAGCAACGGTATTCTCCACCTTATCAATCACATCAAATATTTGATTAGTGGTGTCAAGGTGGACTAGACAAGAGATATCTGCATAACAATCATGATAAAAAAACTACCTCTCACTTATCCGGAATGAGTTGTCTGCATCCAAGATGATTGACTGGGGAAAAGAAGATGACTACAGTCTACCTATATACCCTAGAGGGAAATTCGAGGTCTGTATTCCTCTAGTGATGTTGAGGCCACAGTGATGTAGTGGTTAGAATACTAGCCTCCCATGAAGGCGAACAGAGTTCGATTCCCGGCAGGGCTGCCCCGGATTTTTGCATGTGGGAATCGTGCAGGACGATGATGCTGGTTGCCAGATTTTCTTGGTGATCTTCTGTTTACCCTGCTTTTGAATTCTCATACTGCTCTACATGCACCTCGTTTCACCCTGATCGGCTATCTAGACCCCGATATTAAGAGCTGCCCAAATCCCTTCGCCCAGCCTAGTGATGTTATTTATATTCGCCAAAGATTACAATTGAATTATCATCAATTTGAAGCAGGAACTCTTTCTACTCCTAGCAAACATGCATGCAGATACCATCATGGGTATGGGAGAAAACGTGGACACAGTGGAATTGAAACTACAGTATATTGAACGGATAATGACTCTCATTCAGCTAAGTACTAGCAAATGTATCAAGATGCTGAAAAATGTGGAAGAATTCAAAAATATCAATGTGCTTTCATGTCGTGGAGTCTCGAGACCTACCCCAGATAGCCCACAATACAGCACATCAACTGGAGGGAGAAATCTAGCTTTCCCACTGTGAAACCAAGGTACATCATCATTGGGCTACAGACAGGAATACAGCACACCGTGGGAGTGAGCTGTTCGCAGTTCAACAGAAGTCCAATAGAAAATGTGAAAATTTCTTTCAATAGTGAAAGCAGTCTGTACATGGACATGAACATGAAATTTGAAAATATCCAGTACCTCCTGACATATCAAATGTACGCTAAATTCCTAAATGTATATTATGGGTGCCACCAATCGTCGATAGTGAGTCCTGACATCTTCTGGAGATTAGTCCCACTCATGTTGTTTGATGTAAGTAAACAGTACGAGAATATCAGTTCGAATTTTATGGACTGTAGGATTGAATGCTCAGTGCATGCAATAATCCCTTCACATGCATATGCTTACTGCCTAACACTTTACGACCGACTCGCATCATACAATTGTCGAGAAAGAGTCGCGAAGAAAGAAATTTTCGTTAACACTGCAGAGGATATAAAACCGATGAACTATATGTGATATCTGTTTATTAGTCTTTGAGCATAGACAGCAACAGGATGTAGTGTAATCAGCAGGGCTTCCATATCCACAGCAGTTTCGTGCTCAGCAGATCGTAGTGTCCTACGACAACGATGGCAAAACATGCAGGCACTCCTTCCGCGCCCCTACTTCATGTGAACTGTTGGACGCGAAAAGCAAGAAGATAAATGACTGGCTCACTAATTACTACCATGGACGAGAGTGCGATGAAGGTAATATTCCGTAACATAAAGTGGGAAATGTTCTGCGAGACTTGCTGATGCAGCACCTCCAAGGACCGATTTACATGGCAGAGCCCGAGCAGAAAAAAATGGCTTTGCGATTCCTGCAAAATTAAGTTGGAATCAACGATGTGCAGTTCGAATAACGGCTGTTCTTCGCTGCGCAAGGTGGTGAAATATTACGACGACCAACAGCGACACACCTGCGACAGGTAAGAACCTGACTGGACATGAGCATGGAGGAAAGCACAGCTGCTGCGCAACAGGTCTGCCTCGTCCTTGGACCAGGAGTCAGCTGCCTACGACTACACACGAAGTTACCCATATCAGCTAGAAATGTAAGTGAATTTTAGTGTTTGTGTGGTGGCACACCTTAACTACGCCCATCTACACATATTATTTAACTCAACGTCTTTCTGTTTGTTTGTAAGTGCGCTTATCACTCGAGAACCACGTAACCGATTTACGTGTTTTTTTTTAATTCATAGCTTTGTTCTCCGGCCAGGTTTTAGTATATATTTTGTTACGTAAAGTAACATAAGGAATAAGCAGTGTCGATAATAGTGATCAAGTCGAAAAAAAGTTTGCCGCCAGCGCGCTCTCTTGCAATATGCTGTCTAAACCGTTAAAGATGGAACAATATCATGTTGTAAAGAATTGTGTAGAGTAAAATGACTTTAAAAAAACTCCGCGGTAGCATATATCTATCTATAACAGATTGTTCACAGTGCATCCTAACAACTCGGAATGCTAATATCTTCGCATGCTCTTGCATGTAGTCAGACGGCCCACATCTTTTGAGATCTTAAGGATGGTGGATGAAGTACAACATAATACCTACCAATCTGCATGTAAGGCTCGAGGTCTTTTGCAAGATGATTCTTACTGGAATTATACTTTAACAGAAGTGGCACTTTGTACATCTTCCGCCTCAATGAGATCATTATTTTGCTTGTTATTGACCTTGTGCCATGTATCTGATCGGTTGGCTTTATGGGATGCACATAAAGAGAGCATGGCTGAAGCCTACAAGTAAGCAGTTTGAGAGATGATGTTATTGAGGCAACTATTCTGGCGAAAAAATCTTAACACCCATAATATTCATGATTCTAATGGATTTACCTTTCCAGTTTAAGCGTCTCCAATTTCTGGTAAGGGTTTGTTTTGCTATGACTATAAATAAGTCATAAGACCAATCCCTGAAAGTTGCTGGAGTTGACCTCCAACAGCCATGCTTTTCACATGGAAAATTATATGTCGCATGTTCGCATGTCTGTTGCAGTAGCAATTTGTATGTACTTGCGCCCAATAAAAAAAACTAGAAATGTTGTGTATAAAGAGGCCCTGTGAAAAAATATGTATTTAGATTAGAAAAATAAAAAATCAACAAATGACTTCGTGCAAAATATTAAAAGGTAAAAAACTAAAGTATGTTTAAATTTCAAATATTTGTCTAATGATTAGCTATTTCATATTTAACACTAAGTAAAATTCAACTTTATTAAAAAAAAAACTTAACAATAATTTTGTAGTCCACACGAGTGTAATCGCGGGCACAGCTAGTATTATATATGTGGGAAAATTCGATGCTTTCATTTAGTTGCTTCGCAGTGGTCCATTCGTCACAATTGCATTGTTGTATCCTATGAACATTTACAAAAGCACCAAGCCTGACTATGGAGGCATTGGCTACAGTTTCATGCAGAAGATAGTTATCTACACACCTGCGATAACAATGGCTTACAGCATTGGCGATTCACATATTTTTCAACCATCTATGAACCATCTTAGTTTTAAATGGACTGTCTGGGAGCATCGGCCTGTGTCATATTCCCCATGATGCAGCAGACTCAACTGCCCTGCACTAAGGACCAAATTATCGGCCCAACACAGATTCAAACCACCATCCATGTGCCAGACAGTGCTGTGGAGCTGCCCCAGGTGGAGCACATACTATCGGTTTGCTCCCAACAAACTAAGTCTAAGAAGGATGCCGGCAGTCAGACGATTAGATGCCACCAAGCGAATCGTCGACGCCAGGTATTCATATCGGTACCCGTTATCGATGGTTATACCTACAACTCGGGCAACAAACCTGCATGCACTCATTGTTTACTGGCAATGTGTACTCCTGAAGATGCCAATGCTGGTTCCACCGCCAAAGATGGTTCCACTGCAAATGCATGGTCGACTGCAGTTTAAAGGCAGGATGCTAGTCCTGCTATTGGCGAAACCGATATCATGGTGTACACTGTTAAGGAGGAACATGGTATGCAGTGTGGTGATGACCAGCTGTGGACTGGTGGTGATAGTGATCGAGACGATGGACGTCACCATGACCCAGAGACTAGTGCAGTGCTTCGCCAGAAGCTGTCGATAACCATTATTAGCGAACTGTTTAGGCTTGCGTGTGACTGACTACTACTTTAATGCAATGTGTGTATTTTGTTTTTGTGTTTTATGTCGACTGTGTACTAAATAAATAGTTATGCACATATTTCATATTTAATAAAAAAATTATATTAACTTGTTTTTTAATTAAATTGTTATGAGCACAATAGAAGTGATGAATTATGTATATATATATATACATTTTTGGATGATGTCTGGAAGCTAAAATGTTCTGAATTGGAGAACACGGGAGCTCTCTGGTGGTAGATGCTGAACAAGAAGTAACTAGCGCACTATATATTGTGCAATACTGAAAAAATGTATGTCTTAAAGTTATATTTATGGGTAAATAGGCAGATACCATTGATTGGTATGGGTGGAGGGATAATATAATGTAAGGCCAATGATTAACTTGGGTTGAGGAGAGTTGTGAGAGGCGAGGGCTGTTGGTTAGGGTGGTGGGGTGAGCATGGAGTAGGGTGGGTTACCGTTTTATGTTCCTGGTTTTATATAATTTTTTTTAATTTTTTGCCATTTTTCTCGATTTCTTAGCTTACTTTCCGATGGAAAGATAGTCTCATGCAATCACCCGAATGTTTGTCCGGAATGTATGTCCCCCTAATAACTTTTAAACCCGAGAACCGGATGTCTCCTAACTGGGTCCACATTTTGCATTTAGTAATGAAATCCGACTTTTGTGGTTTTTAATAATGCTGGATGCTTATTTTCAAAATGGCTGCAATTTTAATACTAAACGCACTATTTTTTATCTCGGGAACCATTTAACCAATTTTAACCAGAAATTGGTGTATTGACAGTCCACGATATAAGCTACAATTTAGAAAGCGACAATGTTATTAGTCAGCCATTTTGGAAGACAGTGCAAATATAAATATAAAGATTTCCATTATATATCGGTAACCATTTAAACTAATTTAAACCAAAATTCGTATGTTAACAATGCATGATGAAAGGATTAGATTTATAAACTGGTAATGCTATTTTTTAGCCTTTTTTTATAGAGATAGTGCAAATTGAAAAACAGTCAAGTTTTCCTGTATATCTCTAGAACTATTTAAATATTTAAAACAAAATTTGGTATTTTGGCATGGCTTGGTGAAATCTTTGAATTAATTAACCAATAATGAAATGCGTCCTCAATTTTGGGAGATAATGCAAATTGAAAACATTTTTTTTCATTATAATTTGAGAAGCATATAATCTATGAAAACCAAACATTGTATATTGGCAATGCATGATGTAAGCATTGAAATTCGTAAGTGAAATTCTTAATAATCCTCGATTTTGTAAAATGGCATAACCTGAAAAATTAAGCTTTTACATGATAGTTTGGCAACTACACAAACAATTCCTGTCATATTTGGCGTCTAAGCAATACTAATGTGGGCCATGTTTATATATAAAATCCTAATATATAAGACTCTTATTTTCAAAATAGTGGCAATATATATATGGTTTATTTGCGATAACTACAATACCATTTAACAAGTTTCGCCAAAACTTGTTAAGTTGAAAGAAGGTTTTACAAGCATCAAATGTGCAAATACATAGCTTCTTTTGTCTGCCAGCACAACATGAAAAATACATTTTAATGTCATATTTCGGAAACAACAAACCAAGTAAGTCCAAATTTTGATAACAATTAGTGCTACAGTTAGTCATATAAATATAAATGTTGTAAGTGGGTCTGGCAACTATTTTCAAAATGATGGCCATACAAATATTCTCCTTTGATAAACTATACTCCGAAACACCGAAATAAATTTCTTCTTAACTTGGTATGCTGGCAGTATCTATGCAACAATAAAATAAGGTAATAAATACTGTAGATTCGTTTGTCAGCAATTTTGGAGGATAGCACTACATGAAAGGTTAACCTTTTGTCTACTATCTCGGGAAGAAATTAACTGATACCCATCAAGTTCTGGAGATAAGTTATACTTCTGTAGGCAATCTAAATTTATATGGCGAAAGGAGGTTGTACATATTTTCAAAATAACAGCTATGTAAATATTTTAGGTTAGTAAACCATATGTCCCAAAAAAATTCAACCGACTATAATATGTACCAGTATATATGATATACATAGAGTATGTCAATGCATACCCATTTTTTTTAGAGTAACGAAGATAGCACCACATGATAAACTGAAACTTTTACATAAATATGTCGAGGACCAACCAACCGATTCCCAAAGAACATTTCACACTACAGTAGGCCTTTTTTTAAGCATGCCTGTCTTTATTTACAGTACGGCAGTCATATAAATTATTTAAATAAGTTTTTCATATCTATTACTCATAAATTATTTAACTTCTTACAATTAAACTTTGTATACTGAGAGTAGCCATTAGAAGTTTCAAATATGCTTATAGAGCTAATTTTCTGACACCTGTATTTAATGTAAAGCCAGGCGATAAAATGCTTTAATTATGCTGTACCTAAAACCAATCATCGAATTGCCACTAAATGTTTTACATCAGGCATATTTATTTCAGAATGGTGCTATATAATATTTTGATAATTAAATCATATCTGTTAAATAATTGGAAAATTTCAACCAAACTTTTAAAGCTGACATTATGTATTAGACACATCAGATATGTCTATACGAGGTCTGTTTTAGGCCTCTTTGTACAATAGCGCCAAATGAGAATCTTAACTTTTATTCTATTTCTCGGAAACCAGTCAACCTTTTTTACCCAATTCTGTACACAAATAGTGCTACTGTGGGCCATGTAAACTTACATTACTTTGACACTTGTTTTCAAAATGATGCCCCTAAAAATTGATGGCCCCTAGACTACCAAAACTGTAGATTGGTTACTATTGAAATCGATTATCCTTATCCTGTCTCTGTAATGTAATTGGCTGCATGCCATATTACGATACGATAAATTCTGTGTTCGAGTCCAAGTTAAGGCACATGTGTATTTGTAATTGTTTCACTTGTGTTGCATTTATTTCTGGTTGCATCGCTAATGATATCGCTATCAACGACTGTAAAGAGCCATCTACCATCTAAAGTTTTTAAGAACTTCATCAAAATTATTTGCATCCATGTAGAGGAAAGTATGTTAATTTTATATATATATATAACTTCTTGTTATATTTTAGGAGTAAGGGGTGAAGTGAGCATGGTGAGAGCTGCGGGTTGCTGGAAATGGACGGCCAAGGGATGGGGTATAAATATCCAACAAGCCCACCGGCGGCACGACCTTCGTCTGTGATGTCATTCCTCCGACCTCCCACGTCAGCTGCCGTTGTCGCCAGATCGGCAAAACCACACTACTCACAACTTTACAAGTGCTTTACAATCGAGAAAGATAGAAAGATACATGGCAATTTTTTTTGTCATTGGAACTATGTTAGTGTGCACAGTTACAGGATGAACGTCTGTACAAGTTCTCAGCAATAGAGAAAGAGAGAGTGAGATAAAGAGAGACGGGGAAAAAATTAGAGCGACAGTAAAATTTAGTATTGTTTTCGGAACTATGTTGTTTCAAGTATAGTCGGGAGCTGGTGAGAAGGAAAATGCTTCGTAATGGGTGGTGGTTGGGGCCACATAACCTCCCTTCGTTTATTGCGCGCTTCCCTATTAACGGAACATCTTTGCTACTAGTCATCCCAAAACAAATAAATCACTGGCAGTCAGTCACGAAGTGGTTTAGATTGCGTGCGTATCGGGACGGTGTATAATGGTGCAGTCTAGGAAGAAAGAAATAACTGTTCACAGCGAAGCGAGGAATGTGATAACACATGAAATACATACTGTAAATGTGACGAAGAAGCTAGTGAAGGCCAGTCTAAACATTTGTTATCTCGATCTAATCTACGTGTATCATATTACACTGGAATTTATATCAGAAGTGTTTCCTGAATTCGCAAAGAAGGTGCCAATGCTTGTAACAATTCGCTGTAAATACCAGGCAAACACCGAAATCGTCCACATGGAATAAATGTGCATTGTGACTCATTTGATAAGGAGTAATCAGTAACATCATTCATGAATTTTACTTATTATAGTGACAAGTACCAACATGTCGTAAGCTTCTCGTTGCTTTGAGTAAAAAAATGCATTTTCCATGAGATGTTCATACCCTCAGGCAGATCGTAAAGACCACACATTGTCCACTGGCGTTGTAAATACTTAAACTCCGCTCTTCATTACAGAATGGAGAAGCACCCCATAGTTCACATTGATAAAATCTGGGTTGATAGCAACATCACATTTAACAAAGTTTTGCAAAGTGAGACTCAACCTGGTGTGTTAACAAATAGTAGTTCTTCGAACCATTTAATTGTTGTTCATGCAGGAGCTAAAATTGGATACACAGAAAAATACACTGCTTATTTTTCCAGCAGGTAAATAAATCTGTAGTTATTATGGACCACTTAGTGCAAGAAAATAATCTTCCATCGAAGTATGCAGTGAAATAGGAAATAGAGTTATGGTTGTCAATTTATAGCATTCCCTTTTCTCACGAAATGCTATTAACAGATATTTTCGACTTAATTGCGCAAAATTGGAAGTCTGAAAAAGTATTAGGCATTGATCAACTTTCAATGCTGCACGGTCACGATGTACTTAGACTTCCTCCTTATATGTGCGAACTTAAACCCATTGAACTAGCGTGGTCTAAAACAATGATACTAGTACGGGAAAATAACATTACCTCTAGATTGTCGTTAACGTAGTTAACGGAAATCACGAGGGAAGCGATATCTTCCGTCACTGAAGATCACTGGCAAGGATACTGTTCGTTTGCTCAAAATATAGAAGCAGACTACTGGCAAAAGGTCTGTCTTGGGGAATACGCAGTAGACAGTTTTCTGATATGCCTATTCCGTGACTCCAGTAGATCGAGGGCCTCATCTGACAAATAAATTTTCTCTTCCTATTCGAAACTAGCGCTGCCACTTGCTGAAAGTGAATAAATTATCACGGTACAAGACCATCCGCTGTTTGAGGTAAGCATTACGAGTATCTTCATTCAGAGTATTTTAAAGTCAAGCATTCGTGATCTAAACTTTTATCGTCGTAAATGTATGCTATCAACATTAATTATTTGCTCAAGTAGAACATTTTAAGATAAAACAGTTAGAAAATATTGTTTTTTGCCATGTTGAAAGTTTTTAAAATAGTGTCGCTAATGTGAAAGATGTTTTGAATATTGGCAGCTAGTGTTAAATATAATTAATTTTCGTACTGAAACATTGTGCGAATATGTTCAATTAATAGTTTCTTTACAAATTTGTATTTCGAACACAATGCAAAACATTTCGCGCATCAGGCAGACGGGTGCCTTAATAGCAAATTTTAAATTTACTGTTTAAAAAAAATATGATAAAGCGGTATAGCGTAACATGATAGTGTATGTTTGTATGCGTGTCACATGAAAGGAAAATGTCTGTGCGGACTGATAGTTTTAGTACTGGTAGTACGGGCTAAAGATGAGGGTGGCGGGCGACCTAGCAGCCCGCCGGGCTCAACACCCTGCCCGCATTCCAGAGGCTCGCCTTCTACTCAGCACTGGACAGTACATCGGCTATAAGGAAATTGGTCAAAATTAACTTACAAGATTTCATCCTAACAAGTGAAGCTAGATAAAATCCTGTAATACGTTTTTTTTTTTACATTAAGAAACCATTACTTTTAAATTGACGTACAAATAACCTGTTTAATTTAATTAAAATGAGTTAATTTTTATAACTGGTATTACGTTGATTACATAGTTTTGGCCTGACAAAAAATATATTAAAATTACCAAAATTGCTATCCCAAAAAATACACATCATATAAGTAAGCATATTTCAAAGAGATAGGATCTCAGGTCTTGAAAGGACTTCATATTTATTTTAGGAAATACGAGAAAGGGGCAATGGATATTGGTTGCACACGCATTGCGCAACATAAAAATACATACCATTTGCCACCATTATGTTTACCAACATATCTCCAACCATCAACCAACCATTTTAATGTTAAAAATATTACACTTTCGATATGCTCTGGCATTTTCTGATTTAGTCACATGATTGCGTGGCATGCTAAATAATCCCATAACATTTTGAGATAATACATTTTCGTTAGCCTATATTACTTTGCACATAAGTTTTATTACCGTATGTGTTACATCCCAACAAATGGACGACATTTATAACCAAATGCCAAATATCTGGTGGTTTGAAGAAGTGAATGAATTGAAACAAGAAGAACAAGAAATAATTCTTTGGCTCAATTATTTCCATCCATTGTCTCTTGATACTGATTTTATTTGTTCATAACCACATAATTTATGTGTGCCAGTTTTTACTACAAAAAATATAGATATTGCTGCTATACTTTTAACTTTCATTGGTATCCAGTCAAATCAAGCCCTGATGCAATAACCCTGGAAGAAGCAAAGGAGTTCAGTTTCAGTGGAATATTGTGATCCCTGGCAAGAAGCCTTGTCCAGTATGCAAGAAACTTTGCAGTAATTACAGCAGCCCACGCAAGACTTGAGAAACATCACATTCTTATGGTGATGAAGATAGGAACTCTAGATATTTTATAATGTATTGCCAGATATATGGAAAAACAGGTTAGTAAATTTTGACTTTTGAACTGTAAAATTACATTCACTTCCTAGCCAAAGCCGATTGGTTGCAGCTCGGGGAAAATTTGAAATCAGAAGAAGGAACACACCAAATTAAAATTATAATTTACATACACACACTCAATTAGCAACGGAACTAAAAAACAATATATCAAAATAGATCCTGCAGGTGAAAGCAAGGCATTTTGATAGGATAATTAAATAAATTAAAAAGAAAATTAAGCATGTTTTCATCAGTGAACAAATCCAACTACTTACTCAAATACCACTGTTGAGTGAAATAGGTATTTTAATATAACCTCACCCAAGGAAACGGAAGAAGCAACCACAAGCAATAAACAAGGAAATTACTAAATTTTGCTTGGACGATGAAAATTCTAGTTTAATCCCGGGAAAGAAATACAATGTAAACACGAATAAAATGTATTTAAACAAAAATGCTGGTTTAATGAAATCTATGAGAGCTGTATTTCTTATAGAAAACAATAGTCCCTCAAATAATACAGGTTTCTCCAAATTTACAACTAGATCTAGATTGTGATATTGCAGGGCCAGGAGGTACACTGCAGTAAGTGTTTGTAAAATCCCCCGCGATATTCAGTCGCTTCGAAAAGTATTTACAAATATGACACATAAATTTTTGACTAAAATAATAAATTGCGACACAAATACAACATCTCTAACGCTATATATTTGTAAAAAGTCCTCTACCATTTTCTTGCTCAAAGAAAACATCCACGCGCAATTTGCATTTGCAAATTTCGACGAACGAATTCAAAACAAATAATGAGTAGCAGAAGAAAAAGAAAAAATTTTGCTTACTGAAGGAAGGGTTTTACTGTGTTCAGAGTTTTCTGAATTACTAAAACATAAAATCAAATAACTCATTCCACATTCACTTACAAAAAAAGTCCGCTTACATGAAAATGTTGACAGGGAAATTGGATAATGAATAAGCTGCGATATTATTTGTTTATATTGAAAACTGCCGTTTTATTATTCAAGATGAGGCCGAATTGTTTCACTCGAGCAACAATATTTACACACTTCATACTGTAGAGCTGTATTGCAAGAAATATAGCTGACTTCAAATTTTATAAAGTTTATGACTGATTTATGACAAGATGGATTGTGATTTGTCTTTCGTATACCAAAGACAAAATATCATTATAAATTTCTAGAAAAAAATGTTTTTTCTTTCACATATGATATATGTAAAATACTTCTCAAATGTTAATGTTGATCAGTACATATACAGTAAGAATCTCGTTTATCTATGTTTTCATAAAGCAGGTCGTGTTTTGAAACTAGCCCTGGTAAAACTCCTTGATATGGAATTTGGTGTATGCATAAACACATGTAAATAAGTTTTTGTAATAAAAAAAAAGTAAATGTTTGAAATTATTTCAGTTAATATTTGAAATCGCAAAGACCATTCCTGGGACATGTATGAATCAGTATGTTCTATCTTCGACATTTCAAATTGGAGCAAAGCGATTAAGTTGTGATACTTTTGTCGTGAGTCCTTATTTCAAATCCTGTTGGTTTGTTTTGGGTGTGAATTATTCTTTGTGGTATGTGAGTTTTATTGAAATGGTAAAGACTGGGTAAGTAGATGCTATAATTAACTTCGTGCGTCCACACGGACGTTCTCAGTTATTTAATTATCCGAACACTGATAGTTGTGAAGTTTAACTTTATCATATTTTGTACTTTGTAATTATGCTATGCTAAAGGAAGGGCATACAATTTCAGCTAAGATACTTACAGATGACAGGTCAAATTCTCTCAGGTCTTGTAAAGTGTTACATTATGGTTCAAGTTGTGTAAATAGTTTGGCTTAAATTTCTATATTTTCCTGCAAAAAAATTTGAAGGTGTGATTTCTCCAAAAAACAATTGTCTGTAGATAGAGTACTGTATTCAGCGTAAGATGCAATTGAGTGAGTGAAGAGGTTTGGGCGGCTATTAACATCGAGGTCTTGAGAGCCAATAAGATACATAATTGTCAGTCTTTTCAAAAGCGTGGCATTGATTTAAAAAATGTGTTTCCAATTTACCCTAACAAATTTAAATAAAATGCAAGAAATTTTGCAATAATGAAAAACAATATTTATTCTATTTTCAATAATAATAGTAGTTTTATGTTGTAAGTTTCATGAAATTAAATTTCTAATAGTATAAACTGTGGTATTATTTGTAATTACTTCAACTGTTGAATTGTATAACCCTACATTAACATTAGTTTTACTTCCTGCTCAACTAATTTATACATTTTAAAAACATTTAACAGGACAGCTATATAAACTCTTATTAATATTTTAAACTTATGGTGATATATTCTGGGTAAACTGAAATGGACTGACCGAAGAACATAATGTCATTTTTATATATCTTACCCACTTTGTCGGTTACTACTTCGTGCGCCCTTGAGTCGCCTTGAAGAATATTTCTTTGGCTTCCTTGTGCAGAAAAAGCAGCAAACTCTCCAATAAAGGAAGCGAAATGACTGTGCCATAATATCGCCAATATTTGACAAGCACAGCAACATAAGTGGAATTCCCAGAATTGCATAGAATATGGTCACGACTTTCCCCCACTGTGTCTTCGGTGCTATGTGACCATAACCTACAAAATAAGTAAACGTACAAACGTAAGAACATTACAGTACACATTATTTAAAAATTATGATATTGCAGTTATAAAATAAATTTGTCCAAGAGAAAACAATCTTCACTTTACTGTGCAGACAAAAAAATATATTTCATTGTGTATAAAAGCATACCCCTATTGGAAAATAATTAGAACAATAAAATTAAGTTAGAAAAAAAACTAATAATTGATAAATTTATAAACTAATTTGGTTTTCACGAACTTACATTAACCTCATTTCGGAAACGAGTTACAAATATTCGTTTTAGTTTCGTAAAATTACTTAAATCCAAACTGGTCGCAAGAAAGCAAGAAATATTAATAATATTTATTATTAATATTTTATACAAACATGAACATGTTAATCCAGCAGAAATAATTTCATTCATCAAAATATGTTTAGAATTATTTCCCGATTTATTTTGAGAAATCTGACGATTGGAGTTCTGCCTGTCATCTTATGAAAACTAAATATAAACATTTTAATCTCGAGAAATATGTNAGAAATCTGACGATTGGAGTTCTGCCTGTCATCTTATGAAAACTAAATATAAACATTTTAATCTCGAGAAATATGTGACCCAGTACACAATTTTGTGATATCATTATTATGAATGAAAAGACTATTTAATATTAAATAATTAATCCTATAAATTTTTACCAGAGTAAAATTACTTAGGAAATATATAGAGGTTACATTACATTTCTAATATCCGATAAGAATAAAAATTTAATGGTTTACATATACTTCACTTTAGTATGGGTAAGGGAGTATTTAGCAATAAATACAAAATTATAGAAAAATTCAATATGTTACCATTTTACATATGGAAGGGAATGATATAATTCAAGAACTAGAGCATTCTCCTCACAGCAAAAAATGAATATATCTTAAAAAAACATATAATGTATTTAAAGTTAATAACACCACAAAAAAAGAAAAGAAAATCTAATTATATAAAAAAAATGTCATTATACTTACAGAAGTGTATTATAATGAACATATTTACATTTTTAAAACATTTATAACGTGTATGTAAAATATAAGTTTAATCTCGTTCATTTATATTAAACTCTATTTTCAATAATTAGTTCTATAATTTATTTGTTTGTATAAAATATATTTGACGAAAATTTGTATTTCAATTTGAAATTATATTGCTTTATATTTTAACTAACATTTTTATAATGTAGCATTTAAATTGAAATAAAAAATTTTTCTTAGGTAGCAACTTATGTCTTATTTTTACATAGAAACAATTAACATAAAATACTAATATATATTTTCTGATATTTACGTATAAAACTAAAGGAAATATAAGAAAGGAAAACTTCATTTATCGGTTTTGTAAGTATTTCATTTTATATCTAAAATAAATCATTTTAATTTTGTATTTAAAAAAATATACATTTTTCCATAATTAATTTACCTGTTTTAAATACTAAACGATTACATGAATTTTATATTCCTTCAGGGTATGTTTATGTTCTTTAATGATAAATAACAATTTTAAAAATGGTCCAGTTCAAATTAACTTATTAAAAGCATCATTAACCTGTAATTTATTCATGTCATTGCAAAACGTTTTCTATAACTACGATTAAAACTTATATTCTTTCAATGCAAATGATAGTAAATTGTTTAACAGCAGTCTTTACTTTCAATGTTATGTTATGAAATTCATCAGATATTCCTACACGACATTTTCATGCGGAATTTATAAAGCCATATAAAAAATATGTTTTATGGTAAAGCTGTTATCTAAACTATTTTACACATTTATTAAACATAATATTCCTATTATTTTAATGGAAATACTACAGATTAAAAAGCTTACTTTGAAAGTATATTTTATTCTTTGCTCTAAGTGCCATAGAGAGTAGAAAAGAATGTAATTTATAACTGTCTGAAGTTGACCTCTAGCAAATTATTTTCGTGCCTTACAACACAATCCTTCACGTCGGGTTGGAAGCTGTCCATTGCACATCGTAACATATCGCCAGGGATGCTGTCGACGGCAAATGTTATGCAATTTTTCAAGTCCGTGAATGCGGCAAGAAGTGTTGTATAGTCTTTGTTCAGATACCCCTATAACAAGAAGAAATCCGCACACGTCAGATCCAGCAATCGGAATGGCTCAGGGATGTCACCTAATCTCGTAATCACTTTCTGTAAAAGGCCCGTCTCCACATGTCCAAACAAATTCTTATCATTTGCGCCATCGCACCATCCTGTTGAAACTACACAGTTGCCAAATACAGGTTGCGCATACGTGCCTGAGGCAGAAATGAGTCTTGCAGCGTCATGAAATAACCGTGACTTGATAGTCATAACCTGGCGGCCATTGTCCTCAGAAAATAAGGCCCGATTATTCAAAATGCAGCAACGCCACATCACACTGAGCTTCACAAGGGACTTGTGTGCAACTGATGAGGGTTCACATGGCTAGTAATGCATGTTGTTTGTTCACAGGGCACACAGCTCAAAATGCGCTTCATCTGGCATAATCAAGGCGTGAGTACTCATGAAGGCGATCATTCATTGTTGTGCAAAACTTTTCACATGCCATCACATCTTGGGGTGTAATATCCTGCACGATTTTGGGTTGAAAGGATGATCGTGCAGGTCCAGACCCAAGATACGTCTGAATGTTNGGGGTGTAATATCCTGCACGATTTTGGGTTGAAAGGATGATCGTGCAGGTCCAGACCCAAGATACGTCTGAATGTTATCGATCTGAAATGCACAAGCACGCAGTATGTCACCGAGCATATCGTTTTAGGCTCTGTGTAATCGCAGCACGAATATGCTCAATCATTACTGGTGTCTGCAAAGTGCTTTCACTTCCTCCTGA